>NJDD01002989.1:94437-107847 GCA_002245505.1 Calephelis nemesis
AAGAAGGGAAATTTTGAATCAAGAACCAAACATAACAACTGAAAGTTCATTGACCGCCTCGGATCGCCGCGTCTATTCGTAATGGCGGGGTCAATTCTTAAGCATTCGCAAAATAAAACATTATAAAAACATAATTCTTAAAGTACATGTTCCTTAAATTTTTATCAAATTCAAAACTATACATTTTATGTGGCCTTAACACCATTACTTCTCTAGGTGTAGACTCGATATTTCTTTAATAATGATATTACAGGTACCTACTAAATTTATCAGCTGAATGTTTTTTTATGATATTGGAAGTCAAACAAGCAGACGGATTTCCTGATGGTAAGAAAATAACGCCGCCTACAGACACCAAAGGTGGTAATGGTGCGTTGCTAACCTGGGGCAGGGATGTTAGGCCTTGATCAAAAGTAAGCTTACCCTCCCAACCCGGAACACGTCATGATGTTATGGCGGCAGGAATGTGTAAGGCGGTGGTACCAATCCGGGTGAGTCGCTGCGAAACTCGACCACCTAGTCAGATATTACGGGGTTAGTGACGGTAAACCTGTGCACGCCTTTTACGAGCTGACTGGCAGGAAGGGAGATGGTCTGTTCTGCAAAGTAGCCCGGACCAACACGGGGCCAAAAAGTCCTTGCTAAATTTTTAAATATCTAAGCCAGATTATTTTTAGATAGTTTTAATTGGACACTACGCACACCTTTTTAAATTTTACTAGGTAACTTTAGGTGCAAATTTGGTATAGAAATGTACGTATTTTTCCTTAAATATATTATCTACATAACTTGTACATTTTTTATATTTTTATCTTTGCAACAATTTATTTAGTAACCAACCAGTTTCTAAATAATGCATGTGTAAGTATTGTGTAATGTGTAACAATATGTTGTTTATAAGCCATGTTGTAAGATGAAGTTATTTATTACTAGCTGCGCCCCGCGGTGTCACCCGCGTAAGTCCCAATCCCGCGGGAACTCCGGGATAAAAAGTAGCCTATATGTTATTCTGGATCTTCAGCTACCTACATACCAAATTTCATCGTAATCGGCTTTGTAGTTTTTGCGTGAAAGAGTAACAAACATCCATACATACAAACTTTCGCATTTATAATATTAATAGCATCTATTTGCTAATTAATTCCCTTAAGTGGAATTTATGCTGCAGAGTTCCGGAACGCGATAGTGTAAAGTCGAGTTTAGCATAAAAAATATAACCTTCAAACAAGACGGACGGAACCACGTAATTGAATGTTTCGAATGTTTGGATTCGAACGGAATATTCGGTTGCTGTTCATGCATGTTTTGTTCTAAATTTCTGCAAAACTTATTGTTTTATTTGCTACTAGATGTTCCGGCGAACTTAGTTCCACTCGTTTGAATGGGAAAACTTAATTTTGTTTTCCCTAGTTTTCCTATTTTATACCTTCCCTGGACTTCGACAAATAATTCAAAACCAAAATTAGTCAAATCGGTTCAGGTGTTCTTGAGTTTTAGCGAGATTACCGAACAGCAGTTTTATTTTTAAGATATGTATATAACATATAAAGAAGAATATAAAGTTTGGTTTAGTGTGAGGATTCGGTATAGGCGGATTACGATATTCGAAGTAATCAAATACAGCGAAAAGTGGTATGTCCAATAATGTTTGTATTTGTATGACTTAGAGAGAATTGGGATGACTTAATCGATGTATTGTTGGGGTCGATTGTGTTAAGTGATATCTGGTGTGTCTGTCTGTCTAAGATTAGTAGTTGATAAATTGCTGTGACACCAGCATACATTTTTTCCGCCGTGTTGGTCCGGGCTCCTTTGAAGAATAGACCATCTGCCTTCCTGCCAGGCAGCTCGTAAAAGGCGAGCGAAGGCTTACTGTCACTAATACCGTGATACCTGACTAGGTGGTAGAGTTTCGCAGCGGCTCGCCCGGATTGGTACCACCGCCTTACCTATTCCTGCCGCCATGACGTATTCCGGTTCGGAGGGTAAAGTAGCCGGTAAACTTACTTTTGCTCAAGGCCTAACATCCCGGCCTCAGGTTGGCAACGCACCATTACCACCTTTTTGTGTCTCTAGGCGGCGGAAATTTCTTACCATCAGGAAATCCGTCTGCTTGTTGCCTTCCAATATCATAAAAAAAAAATACATTGCGATTTATTTGCTGTTAGATTAGTTTATGTAATTTATATAGAGAGGTGTATTTATTTTATTCTAGTCTTAATCCGACACAAGTCCTTGTTATATCAATTTTAAATCATCGAGGTGAAAGAATACATGTAAGTTCTAAATACATACTCGTACATTTTTACAATGAGCGAGTTTCTTAAAAAATGAACAGATATATTATGTGCATTATATATTCAGATCAAGGTAAATATGAAAGAGATAATCCAAAGGCCAATTACCTATCATATCGGTGTTTTTATTACGTGACATAGCAAATGTTTTTTTTCAATTCCTGTTTTTTAAAAAAATATTAGAAGTATGTAAGTTGGTGTATATTTATATATTATGTACACAGGTACGTCTGCATGTTTGTAACTTGTTTAAGGTCTATCGAGTATCGGCTAACGGCTACTTTTTATTCCCATGATCATCAATTATATAACCGGTGGAAAAAATAATATATCGCCGCTGTGTTCTAGCGGTTCAGTTGTTGGAATTGACTGCATGAGGTCCCGGGTTCGAATCCCGGGTCGGGCAACAAAAATAAAATTGGGTTTTCCCCATTTTCTAACAAAAAAATGTTGCTCGGGATAGGATATGTGACCGGTTGGCAATAGGCTTGCCACCTTTCACAATGTGGGACTTAGTATCTTCGGCTAGTCGTGGGTGCCCTGGATGTGCCTCTGCCTACTTCTTCGGGGATATGGGCGTGAAGTTACTTAAAAATAAGAAAAACAATAAACATGTTACAAGAAACCCTGTGGACATTTCTGAGCAAAAAATTATTTTCAATTTTGTTTATTTATTTGTATTACTTACCTTTAACTCTGTAATTTTTTCAAACAGATTTTTTTTGCAAAATTTTAATTCTAAGAAGACGAGCGACCTTCTGAATTATTTGAATTAAAATTAATAGAAATGAAAAAGAATATCTTGATTGTTTGAATTCATGGGCTTATAATAGAAACAAAATATATACTTTGTCGCTGCTGCAACTAATATTACATTATTGTACAAGGGTTATTAGTTGCAGATTGTAGACCTTATTATATGGTCAAAGAATACGGTAGACATAATACATTACACATGATTGAGATACACAGGTATGGCTATTAAAGGTTATTTTGTATAATCAAAATGTCGGAAATCTTATCCGTTCTTGAATTACGTTTCAGCTTACTGCGAATGCGAATTATCTTAACTGTTTATTCCGGTACTTAGTTGACTTCTATCCCGCGGCAATGTCAATATATAACACGATCTTAGGGTTAAGGATTTTACATCGACCTGCGACTTTGACCGAGGAAGAATAATCTATATATTAATACGTGAAGGAAAAACTTTGGACCCCTTTTTACGAAAATTGAGCTGACGGAGGAGTATGAAATTAGGCACACTTATAGTTAGTATAGTGTAGGAGAAGTGCAGAACGCTAATATTTTTAATGATAATAAATAAATAAATTACAAATATCCCTGGACAACTTACACAAATTGATTCTAGCCCCAAAGCAAGCAAATTATATGCTTGTGTTATGGGTGTTAGTCAACGATACTAATTATGTATTAGTATCGTCTCTCTCGTATCTCGTATCTATCGTATCTCTATTGCTTTTATGTCCTCTTTATCTCGTATCTCTATTGTTTTTATACCCGATAAAAGCAATAAATATCCCAAGTTACACAAATTGAATCTAACCCTAAAGTAAGCAAATTATATGTATGTGTTATGGGTGTTAGTCAACGATACTAATACATAGAAATACTTAAATAGATACTAGAATAAATTTAATAAACACCCAGACCCGGAAATACAGACATCTAAATGTTCATCACACAAATGCCTGTCCCCGTCGGGAATCGAACCCGAGCCTCGCGGTTAGTCGGTGTAGTTAGGCGTGTACGCTAGCCACTCGACCAACGAGGCAGTCAAATAATGTTTATAAAGTGCATTAATTCAAAGAATAAAACATTACACGTACTACCATGCATTTGACACACACAAACTACTCGTTATATATTGGTGATAACGATAAAAGATCACAGATGGCGCACTAACAATTCATAAAGTTTGGAAAGAAAGTAGTTGGTTTTGAGAAATGAAGATGGCGTTCTTATCAACAAAATATTAACATGTATTATAGTCCAATTTCAACCAATGGGCGACCACTAGTTTATTTAAAAATCAAAATATCACGATGCCTATATTAACGAGGTTACAGTGGTGCTATTTCTGTTCTGCTTATCTTCATCTAAACTTATTTTAAAATTCGTGCAAGGTTTTTCATGTGAAACACAATGGTCTAAGATCTGAACCTAAATAGACTTTCACCGAGTTGATAGAATGATATTTTATAATAAGTATACTTCCCTTCGTACATAAAAATGTCTCGTACAAACTAATCTGCCAGCACTAAACGTGTCTCGTTTTTTTCTACGTTGATTGAAAGAAGATAGCGATAACTTTAAAATTAGTTTAGCAAATACGCTGCAGAATTACCAGTATTACCAACCTGAGCCTGGGTGAGAAAATCTTTTCTCTCTCTTCTCTTTGAATTAAACCAGAGTTATGAACTTGAAGTACATCTAGTTATAGTCAAGATTTTAGTTAGAAATACAAGAAATAGCTTTGTGTGGTTGCTTGGTGTGAAAGTATGCAGTAATGTTTACAGGATATATTATCTTATTTAAGACACATTGTTCATAAATTTATTACTGAAAGCTGCGAGAGTCAGACATAATGTACCTTCCTCATTTGTTTGTTAACTAAACCTGTCAAGTCGTTTTGACATGAAAACGAAAGATACATCCAGATATACAAGTTTTCACATTTATAAATATTAAAACAACGTAGGTATTAAGTAATGATATAGGGTCTAGCGGTCCAAGTGTTGGATTTGACTTTATGAGGTCCCGGGTGCGAATCCCGGGTCGGAGGACAAATAGAAAATTGGGTTTTTCCAATTTTCTAATAAAAAAAATGTTGCTCGGAATCGCAGATGTGCCCGGTTGGCGATATGCTTGCCACCTATCACATTGTGGGACTTAGTATCTTCGGCTAGTCATGGTTGTGCCTCTGCTCTCCCTTCGTGGATATGAGCGTGAATATACTTTGTATAAGTAAGTAAGCACAATAGCACAATTATCATATAATTTTCATGAGTTAATTTGTCAACTATCTAAAGTAAAAGCACTAATTGTACATATCATTATTTTTAACATCAGATGCCTAATAGCCATGACAATTATTCCTAAGTTAAAGTAATGCCATATTAGATATAATGAAAAACTCGCAAAATATATAAAATTGGGTTTTATAAACTTTGGGAGTTGCCCGACACGAAAATTGTTTCTGTGAATGAGGCTGGATTTTTTTCAGTTTGTTAAAAACAAGGTAGTGTCTGTCTGAATGATCTTTCACAGCTTACTGCTGCACTCACATGTTTATACTTCAAAGCTGAAGTTATAGATTTTATGTTTATACTTTTATAAATTTTAGAACTAAGAATCAAAAAAGTACACAGATACACTCTAAATATACACCATAATGGTTACGTTAATGAAAAAGTACAATATACTTTGGACCTCAGGCGAAAGTTCAAGTTGGAAGTACTATCATACAGATTTAGTCTCCAATAAAATAAACAAACTCGTATTTGCGTTAAAAAGAATAAGCCCAACAGTATCTACTGACTTAATTTTGGATAATATGTCTCGTCAGTGTTTAAGTATGGGCTTATACTTTGGAGTAATGCGGCTGGTGTCTAAAGGGTTATTCGTCGTTCAAAAGAAATTGCCTCTGTAATGGGTTCGATTCCCGGATTCGACAACAAAAAAATTGAAAATCTGTATTTTCTTACATAAATATTTTTGCTCGGGATGGGCTTGCCACATTGTGAGACTTAGTGTCTTCGTCTAGTCGTGGGTGCGCTGGTAGTAACTCTGCCTACCTTCGGTTTTCGGCAATATGGACGTAAATATACTTAATTACTTTACTGAAAAGAAATGTATTAGTCCTGTCGCCAGAGAACGTTCGACTTGTAGTTGTAATTTGTAAACTAAAGAAACTAATACTCCATTGCAAATGTCAACACTCTAAATCCAAAAAATACGCAAATTTGTTGAAAAACATTTGTTTTACTTTAAAATTGCACAAACGTTTCAAGGCTTTAAGAGTAGGAGACGATACAAACTCGTTTTGCAGAAACGTCGTCTCTTACTGTATAAAAAAGAATGTATGTGTTATGAAAATTAATATAAAGTTACCTAGAAATCTTTACAACTTGAAAAGTGTGAATTTCATTTGAAACTAAACTTGAGCAATATTTAATTTACTAATAGTTCTATTCTATTTCAAAAAAATAAGTCGATTGAATGATCAATAATTGACATTTATTTAATTAGGTAATTTT
This sequence comes from Calephelis nemesis, assembly GCA_002245505.1. Classification (NCBI taxonomy): domain Eukaryota; kingdom Metazoa; phylum Arthropoda; class Insecta; order Lepidoptera; family Riodinidae; genus Calephelis; species Calephelis nemesis. The sequence goes on from NJDD01002989.1 coordinate 101,015, forward strand.
TTTATTTGACATTTCCTAGTGCCGAGAAGACATTTGACTTGATTTTTTCTTGACATTTTAGTTGTAACAGTTGACATTTGCTTGAATAATTATTAATAGAGAAATGTATTACAGAACATGAATTGATTAAGGCTTTTTAAATGTAATGAGTATGTTTAAGAAAACAGTGTTTAAATAGTATGTATTTTGCAGTAACTATTATCTATGGTTTATATAGTCAATAAGTATTAAAAGTTTGCTTAATAAATCATAATTTGCATTTACGATAAACTAATGTTCAGTGTGTAAGTAATAAACAGAGTAATTATCACAATATATTGATATTGCACACCAATACCTATGACGAAATAGGCTTGAAGTACTTTTATTTTATGCAACATCTAATTTAATGTTAATTTATCAACATCTTACTTTTTGAAAATTAACCTTTGCATGAAATTAAATTCAATAAACACGTTACAAATTCAAAATACTCAAAAATCATTAAAAAAACATTTACTCAAAAGCAGGTATTATGATATTAATTGATAAATAGGGGTTTTTTGCACTGACTGTGCATGTAACTTTATTCTGATAAAACAATTAAGCAACTGCTCAGATTTTCTAATAGCAACAAATATACGGGCATGTATAGACGTTAATACCTTGATCGTTTTTAATTTTATCTATCATTCTAAAGTTGGAACGTTTAGCCTTTTACGTAAGTTTAAAGCTAGTACAGAGCACAACAGTGGTGAGCAATATGTTATGATGGCAGGAATAAATACTTTACTACTAGGAGTTAGGACAATAGATTGGTGTACTGTGGTCACCATTACCCGTAGGCAGACATACCTAAATGTTGTCATACTCGAATGAATGAGGAACTGCTTCATTTGATTACCTGAAAAAATAACAAAAGTCAAATAACAACTACATTTACTTGGGATTTGAGACATTTCGGTCTATTGTCAGTTAATTAGTGATGTGAAACTAGATGTTGGCACCTGCTTGAGGCATTTTTATTTTAGCACTTGCCCTGTGCTTGGGTTAAATTTCTAAGCATTTTAAAGAAAGAAAACTACCCGCGTTAATTTAACAGCATTTGTCGGCTTGAGGCGAAAGGTTACAGGTTGAAAAATTCTGCCTGGGGTGAATTTTTTTCTTTCTTTAAAAAAACGAGCGGATCAAATTGAGGTAAAATACAACATACGCCAATAGTCGTCATAGATATTACTGGTCCATGATCTTCTGACCAAGTTCCCGGATACCACTATCCAGCACGAAAATGGTGAGAACTAACAGGAATAGTTAAAGCAATTGTAGCAACTTGGGCCAGTTGCTGGACCACAGTAAAACTTAGTCACTTCACCTATTACACACTTTTGCAATTTTAAAACTAGTAAAATATCCTAAGACTGCAAATATTTAGATTTTTATAAAATAAAATACTTTTAAGTGGTAAGTCAATTTCAACAAAGTGGTTCAACAGAATGTTAAAAAAAACTCGATTTTCATGTCACACAGTCGGATAATCGCTTAATCGTACTTGTAATTACAAAAAGTAAGTATATAACGCAGCTTTTGTATTATAATTGTAGTTATTTAATGAACACATTTCAATATTCAAAGCCTTATACAGCGCAGGCGCATGCGGTTCCGGTTGTGGCAGAATTAATTATCTTTGTCATGATTAAAAACCTACTCGTCGCAAAGGTTTCGGCTGTTCCGTAAATTTTGAATAAAGTGGAAGGCAAACAAGCTGGCTGATTTCCTGTTAGTAAAAAATACATGTTGCCTATAAACACCAAAGATTGCAATGATGCATGGCTATCTCAGGTGGAAGTGTAAAACATCTTACATTAGTTAGACGATTACTTATGATTAAGCAGATAGTCTATCTTAACCTTCAGACTATAACACTACAGTGGTGAGCACTCACTTTATTGTTGCAGGAATAAGACGACGGTACCAGTGGCTACGATTCGTAACAAATACCTTGTTCTAATAACGGATTTAGAACAAATCGAACCATCGCTTGCCTTGGAGCTACTCTGTAGAAAAGCAGTTGACTATGTTTGTCGATACAGCCTAAGACTAACAACTAAGTGGAAAATTTCATATGAAAGATATTATCTATGTTAATAATGTTTTATTTTTTATTTGATACTTTGGTATTAGATCAATTTGTGTCATTTTTCAAGGGGATATATTAAACGTTACATTGTAAACGGTCTGGTGCAGTCTTACAATCCCACAAAATAAACTATAAACTAACGACTGTTATAATCTTACGGTGGCATAAGCGTTAAAGAAACGTAATTACGCATTACTAACCAAAAACATACCATATTATTATATTTAAAGTATTTCGAATAGGTCATTGAAAAAGCGACACAAAGGGCAAACCATAATGACCTTCAATCATTATCCAACATTATAAACGCCCTATTTACCCATTAAAGTGCCACTGTTACGTGGTTCCGTCTGATATAACTTGTACGTGAGACTGACCCGTTGGCACTTTCTAATACACTTTCACGGCTATTGTGAACATCGCTGGACGAGTGTAACTGAAATCACGTCATAATATTGTCTTTTTTTATCCACTCGTAGTATCCATAGTTCTGGTATAACTTGGACAGTCTCTCTCCTAGTGAAATAATGCTCTTAATTGACGCACTGTTTCGTAAAACACTGAACTGATTATCATGTAATTTTGAATTGAATGAAAGAGGTTAAAGTGCTAAATGTTAAAAAAGTTTAGGTCGATCGAAATCAAAAGAAAATAAATTATTCGAAACAGAGAAAAAACGTTAAAACGCGGATTTAACCGCCTGCAACATGTAATAAAATAAAATAAAAACTAATAAAATATTCTTGTCTAGTCTTTCAGTATGTAATTAAATAAAAAAATCCGTATTTAAAATATTAATTAAAGTATTAAAAATTTTAACTGAAGATACCATATTTAAAATTTAAATACAAATGTTTGTTATAGTTTTTACTAACGATACATCAAATTATATATTTTCATCTTATATTATTTTTCTTATAAATTGTAAATTGAATTTTTTTTATTTATTTTTTTAAAAGTAAAGTAAGTTTGAAGATACTTATAAATTACTACTACTACTAATTTACTACAATTGCAAAAAAAACTTAAAAATAAGCAACGAATAAATGACTTAACTTTATTAATTGTAAAAATATACAAGCAATCAGTAATATTGTAGCGTGTCAGTAAAGTGAGCCCATCAAGGTGAAACTTCTAACTTTTTATTAAGACATACTGTATAAACTTTCTGATACACAATAAGAACTTAGATCACGCTGCTTACAAACAAATTTGATATGTTATCAATATATATATATCAGCGAAGTAAGGCTGCAATACAAGTAATCTTATTTATAGTAACTCTGTAATAAGTTATTTATTTTTTGATTTCTTTTAAATTTAGCCCCTTTACTTCAAACACAGCAAAAGTGCAAAAAAATAATTTTAACGATATGTCATGAAGTAAACAATTAAATACAATTCTCAAAACCTATAGTAAGATCTTTGTTTAATCTAAATGGGACCAACCGTAAAGCAATTTCTAAAACCAATAGTAATAAAATTAAAATGTTCAATTACCCTTACAAAACACACGTTGTCATGTAACTAAGAACTATCCTAAGCAAGTCAGCTTTCAAACAAAAAATCTATCAAAATCGTCCCATCCGTTCAAAGGTTATAATGCCACTGACAGACAGACACACATACACACACCTCAAACGTATTACACCCCTCTTTCTGTTGGAGCTATAAAAAACTGGGTTTATTCACTAAAAAAACCTTTTTATTCTCGGGGGTCGGTTATAAGCTTAGGTCACATTATTTACAAACAAAGTTCCGATGTATCGGCAAAGCCACGCTTCCATATAAATGATCTTATTTGGTATTACGCCATAAATCTGCAATATATTTTTCCGTATAAGTTTAGTTTCTCTCTTTTTCTTGTTCAAAGCTTGAGTCATACTTTTGTTTACAAACAAACAAGAAATCGTAACGTAAGTTTCGGAGAATCTGCGCTTCATCCAAATGAATTATTTAGGTTCAGGTACATTTGAATAGTGTATTATTTTATTTATTTTATTGGGATTGTAATGCACAAGAGCTGCCTTCTTTCCTAAAATACAGCAGTTTTCTGTACAAATTTACCCGGACCATGGAATAGTGACAAAACTGAACATCTTAAAATATTATTATTTACAAGGTCAGTGGCGAATTATCTTTAAGGAAACCTAGGTACTTGTAATTAATAGCCTTATCTCTCAAACCTACCAAAAAAATGTCTACGAAATTATTTAAACAGTAGAACTAAAGATTTCCCTAAATATCCAAAGTCACAAACTAATACCTAATAGGTATAGACGCTCGCTACAGAAACGCTATTAAATTTTTAAAAATTTCAAATAATCCGCCTCTGTACAAGGCAATATAAAAGTATCTTCACGCACATATCCCCGAAGAGGTAGGCAGAGGCACAACCAGGGCACCCACGACTAGCCGAAGACACTAATGCCCGATTTCACCAAGAGCCCCTATACTTATACTTTACTATACTTTACCTTTTAACGTTACTTATGGGACTGTTTCCATATAAAACAGTCCCCTAAAATACGTTAAAAGGTCCCCTAAATATAGGGGCTCTTGGTGAAATCGGGCATAAGTCCCACAATGTGATAGGTGGCAAGCCTGTCGCCAACGGGGCACATTTCCAATCCCGACCAACATTTTTTATTAGAAAACTGGAAAAATCCAATTTTCTTTTTGTTGGCCGACCCGGGGTTCGAACCCGAACTCATGCAGTCAAGTCCAACACTCGGACCGCTAGACCACATAGGCTATACAATACAAGATAAGAAGAAGATACAAGGCAATATATTAGCGGAAATATCGGCCAAGAGTCGATTCAATACAAATGATGTCATCCATTACAAGTATTACGTCTGTAAGGTGCATTTTTTTGCTCGCATAACAAATGTTAGCGGCGTGGCCGTCGTTTTCACTGGATTTTTTGTCTTGCAAAAAATAGAATACGTTTCTATTACAGTAATGACTTGCGTTTAATTATAATAGATATATTGGTATGTAAATAACGATGAAAAAATTATGTATGATGAAAATATTATGTACAAAAGTCATGAGTTCATTATGATTATTAGGTCATTGGTCGAGGGATTATCGTACTCGCTTGATGCTGCGGATCATCCACAAGACTTCGTGATTCACAGATATTAATTTCTTGACCTGATTTCCTAGACAGACTTTAAAAAAGACATAAAGTTTCTAGTAAAATAAATGAAAACATTTACCTAATGCCTGTTATGAGATCCTATTAATATTATAAATGCGAAAGTTTGTATGTATGGATGTTTGTTACTCTTTCACGCAAAAACTACAAAGCCGATTACGATTAAATTTGGTATGTAGGTAGCTGAAGACCCAGAATAACATATAGGCTACTTTTTATCCCGGAGTTCCCGCGGGATTGGGACTTACGCGGGTGAAACCGCGGGGCGCAGCTAGTATTACATAAAGTTATAGTATCTGTAATTCTAGACACGCCTCATGAGACTTGCGTTCAATGTAATAGCAAATGTTATTTATATAACTATAGGTACCTCTTATTTATCAAATCTCCTCACTAAATTTACATATTTATTAAGTTTTTTATTAAATAAATGTAGCTCATAAATCCCTCATACTGTTATGACCAACTAACAACTAAATCGTTCAGTTCAGGTCGCGTGTTCCTCTCTTGATTTACTTAAATTATCTTTATTTTAAAAAGCATTACTCAGCGTCTTTGTAATAGTTTTTAATTATTTTAAAAATTAAATAGAACTACTTGTCGGTTCTTACTCTGGCATTAATAAATTTGGAGTCTACAGGCGGGGGATATTTTCTAACTAACTATTAGGATTTGAGGAAATAAACAACTAGCCTTCTAATCCAAACTAAACAATTACTCAAAAACGCACAGCGTATTTTAATGCTATAATACTGTTCACTCCAATTAATTTCATACTAATCTTAGTTTATAGTCGCAATAAAAGTTAGATCCATCGTAAGCTAGAAGTGTTTTAGAAAGTGATTAACATAGATCCTTTCTATGCTAAGTGTATTATACCTTTTTTCATAAATTTTTACTGAACACCTCTGTGGTCTAGCGGTTCAGCTGTTGGACTTGACTGCATAGGGTTTTTCCAATTTTCTAATAAAAAAACGTTGCTCTGAATTGGACATGTGCCCGGTTGGCGATAGGGTTGCCACCTATCACATTGTGGGACTTAGTGTCTTGGGCTGGTCGTGGGTGCCCTGGTTGTGCCTCTGCCTACCTCTTCAGCGATATGGGCGTGAAGAAACTTTTAATGAACACGTATAAGTCGCACTGGCATACTCGTAGCTAGAGATTGCGCAGGTGGACGGCTGCTGTGGACGTTACCTTCTGGAGATAATTTTCGTACATAGCCTATCTTTCATGTGAGAAATCAGTGAACAAACGTACGGGTTTCCTAAAGGCAGGAGACAACCGTTGACTGTAGATACAATAGATGGCAAACGTGTGTCACTGTCTTAAGGTCGGTATGTTAGGTGGAACATGACAGAGATATTATGGCAGCATCAACAGGTAAGACAATGGATCTCTACCCGGGCTTGCCCGCAACTTGTAGCAGTAAAATTCTTTGTGTTTACTCCTTATTTAGGGAATAATTATTGTCAAGAGCACAAAAGTTATACCTAGTCTTGCCATAAATATTGTAATAAAGAAAAAAAATATTTTTTTAACTGCAAATAACATATA
>NJDD01002989.1:130530-184767 GCA_002245505.1 Calephelis nemesis
ATTGGTATAGTTGTAGGTATTAGTAACTAGTAAGTAGCCTACTCCGTCGAAAGGTTTTCCAAACAAAACTTTTTGTATTCTTACGAGTCCATCTAACAAGATTTGAGATAAAACACACGTCATGAAGCCATTAAAAGCCATTACTTCTTTTGGTGTCGTTCATTTTTTATACGTTAACTAAAACTACTAATTTGCAGATAATATAAAAGATAAAATAAACAAATGATTTTCTACAGGACAATATCCAGGTTGGAATATTCATTCTATGAAATTGACATAGAACTATAGAAGTGTCCAATTTTGATATATGCATCTGTGTTTATGTCAATTTAATGCTTTAGTAAGTTCGAAATAATTTTTTGCCCGCCATTAGGACATTATGAATTATTAGTATTACTTTTAATGCGTTTCATTTCTTAAAGATATGAAACCTAAAAATTGAAAATTTTAATTACACCCAGTTCGTTTCAGTTTTCTCCTTTTTGAGACCAACAATACGTTCTGAAATTTAAATTTTTAAATCGAATTTAAAAAATTCTTAAATGTTACCCTATCCTATTAATATTATAAATGCGAAAGTTTGTATGTATGGATGTATGGATGTTTGTTACTCTTTCACGCAAAAACTACAAAGCCGATTACGATGAAATTTGGTATGTAGGTAGCTGAAGACCCAGAATAACATATAGGCTACTTTTTATCCCGGAGTTCCCGTGGGATTGGGACTTACGCGGGTGAAACCGCGGGGCGCAGCTAGTTATATAATATTCTTAAAAAAATAGACGAAATTGTGTTGCGGACCAATTCAGATCAATTGAACTATCCGAAAATAAACAATAAATACTTAATTTAATTACTGCAAACTTCACAATCAGTCACTAATTTTGTTATATCTTGCGCTTTATAAATTTTACTGATCTATAGATTTTAATGTTATTTATTGTTAATATATTTTTAAGTTTCATTTAACAATTTCATGTATTATTAATTTACACGATTTACGAATTGCAAATTACACATATTATTATGACTGTTTTATGTGAAATAACAACGCTGCTACAGTTTTACGTTTGCTGTGTAATCTGCAATCCTAATCCTAATCCATACCTATTATAAAACAAAGTCGCTTTCTCTGTCCCTATGTCCCTTTGTTTGCCTAAATCTTTAAAACTACGCAACGGATTTAGATGCGTTTTTTAATAGATAAAGTGATTAAAGATGATGGTTTATGTGAATATTTTATACCCGTGCAAAGCCGGGGTGGGCTTTGCACGGGTATTATTATAAATCTATAATTATAAATCTAAGATCTCCAATTATTGCAGCTGCTCGTCAGTAAGCAATTCTACCGCAGCTGGACCTGCCTTAGCTTCCCGATACCGGTATGGATGCCGATTTATATGCAGATGTATAGATAACAGTATTATTTTAAAATCAATATCTTGCATAAATAATTTATGAACACGGAGCATCCGTCGCCGATAATCTTCGCAGTAAAACAGGTCTAGTGAATATTTAAATGTTTAATTTAGTTCGAAACGCTCGCGAAGATGAAGCAAATGCTTGAATTCTTTGAGTATTTGCATTGGTATTTTCTATGTTAATTAAACAAATTATTCTTCGAAGTGACGTTTAATTAATGTTGCCATTCTACGAAGTATTGGAGACAGACTTTAATTACATTTTGCGATTTCTTAAATTACGATTTAATTCACTAAAATGAATGAATGAATGAATACACTTTATTATGCACCAAAATTTACAAAATAATAAACACTCTTTTACTTGTGACTTAGGTCTTTGACTTAGGTGCACAAAGGCGGTCTTATCGCTTAAGAGCGATCTCTGCCAGACAACCTTAAAGTGTAGCAGCAAGAAAAGTTTACGAGATGGTGCCACCTCTACCATCTATTCGATTACAACAGTGATAGTATCTTCACCCGAATGTAATGGTGACAAACGAATCGACATTCGGCTGTTATGAGCTCTTTAGAAAAGCAGTTGACCTATTTTGTTCTAAGGATAAAAAAAACTATCAAATTTAACAATTTTATTTTACAACGCCAGCCAATGACCATTCAAACAAACAAACCGTTACTTAGCAAGTATATGTTAATGCTGCAAAATATAAAATGAAATAACAAACATTCCCGGTACTGCTACAATAACTGTACCTCTACTTATCTAGTTTTTGTGGAAATAAAGTATTTGCATTTGGCATATAGAATAAACATTACACTACAAAGTAAGCAACAACTGATCGTCAAGGTTAAAGTCTTTCAAAATTTGATGTCGTCAAAGTACAGGTTTTATCATTTATTTATTTTTAAAAAAAAAGCATTTTTAAATTATTTTATGTTAAAAGTTAAAGCTACTACTGCGTACAATTGTAACTGGGTGATCACTATTTTCTTTCCACAAGGAACTTGAAAAAAAAAATTAGTGAAAAAGTGCTCATACCTCACAACAGTAACAAAAAAACTGTGGTATATATAAGTTACGTAGATTATTTATATTTCTGTGATATCATTTATTTGGGTGTTGTAAGCTTGCGGATTGCCTTAAATGAGTGAACTGGACATTGAATACGCAATGTTGATTCCAGAACCTATCGTAGAGTATAGACTATTTTATTTTATATATCCCAAGACACTGGCATAACGGTATACATATATTTATATTAATTCAATAACCTGTCGTCTCAAAATTGTTATTTTTTTAGGCGATTGCCTATCAATCAGGCGGCGTCAAAAAGGTCAATTTTTGCAACCATTACCATGGTTAGCGCTAAACATTAATTACTGTTTATGTTAGCTTTTGAAGCAAATTTAGCTGTAGACTGAATGAGGTACAATACGCTGCCTGACATAAACGCTAACCCGAGTTATTCTTAAGCCTTATAAAACAGCAAGTTTCTTTATGATACATGGACTTGTTAAATCTTTATATATGTAATTCTTGTGTTCCTGAGTTTGTCACTGAACTCCTTCTAGACGACTGGACCGATGTTGATGAAACTTTTTGTGTGTGTTTAAGGGAGTTCGAGAATGGTTTAGATTCACAATTTGGTCTCCTGGAAAATGTTTTTTTTAATAATAAGTAGTTGTTGATTTTGGAATGTTTCACATCGGATCCGGCAGACTTCGCTGCTGTCGAAGCATTCATGTCAAGCGATACATTTGCTGGGTCAGCTAGTATATTATTTTATTTGGTCATTGTCTATTAGCACTCTGCACATCACAAATAGACTGGCGTGAAGGTATAAGTTCGCATGAGCCGAGCACCTGCACTAATTCAATAATCTGCCGTCTCCCGCCCACGATGATTGTCGACAATGACTTGATGAATACAGGGTCAAGTGCGCGTGAACTCTAATGTAATTTACTCTGTGCCAATTGGCGAGAACATTCCGACTTATCTGACGGTCCGCCTGTACGTCCGTGCTCTTCACAATACATATGACGGATGGATTACATAACTAGCTTTCACTGGTGTCTTGTTTCAAAAATTTTTTTTTTTGTTATTATTATAAATGAACAGGCATAAAATATTAAGGTTGTTCTATGTTTAGAAATGTGACTAAATAAGATTGCTTAGTTATTTAAGACTTGCAGTCAGTCAGACTAGGGACCAGGGAGCTGATGGCATATCTTTTAAGTGATGAGCACTAGGTAAAGTTTACACTTTACCACTTAAAAGATACGCAATCAGCTCCTTGGTCTGAAGATTCTGCAACAGCCTGTTATCATGGGTTCGCTCTACCCGTCTTACATTTTGCTGCCCTCGTAATTAAAGCCCGGTGAAGTTGTGAAAACCGCGAGGTTGGCAACACATTAGTCATTAAAAAAAAAGCTGCCCTCGTAACGACAGTGCTCAACCATATCGTGTTGGTAGCACAGTTGGTAGATTTACCTCAGTACGTGATAGACTCAACATCCCACCAACAAGCTCAACAACGCACCATTGCCGTCTACGGTCTATATTGGTGACGGGTATATCTTGCCACTGCAAATCGGTGTAATTTTTTGATTACTTTATCTAAGAACCCTTTAAAAATCTTCCAAGAATATTTGGTAATCTGTATAAACTAGAAAGCAAGTATTTATAAAAGAAACCGTATTTATTATAAAAAATATCATAGGTGTATTTCAGCTTTTCGCTAGAGGTTGAATTATATTTTAGTTTTTGTCAAAATACGTGGATAATCGTCGAAATGCAATCGTTTCTTGCATTCAAATCATTCATTTAATTGAAAACAAAATAAACGACAAAGAATGTAGGTGTATCAAGCTTAATGGCGAATGATAAAACAGGTTTACATTGCAAAACTTGTCAAAACAGTAAAATAAAAGCACTTATTTCCAACTGCATTTTATCTTGCTGATGGATGGACGTCATTGTCAGGTAAATCGATATTGAAATAAATTTTATTTAAGGAATAAATTCTCTCGACATAAATTATCCAAAGGCCAATGCCAACAACCTATGAGTTATCCAGAATTATCATAACGACAAGTATTGCATGACATTTCTGAGAAGATTTTTATAGTGAAAAATGATACTTTTTTTAATTTATTTTTAACCGAGTTATAAACAAGAAAAACTGTCCAATTGGCTAATGTTTTCACTGACGAATAGGAAAAACATAGGGTAACGTGTATACACACACACGCACATATGTGTGTGTGTGTGTGTGTGTGGTTTTGTGTATAATATTTAGATTAACGTTTTCTTGTTTGGAAAATACATTCAATATATTTCAAAAATACTGCTCACAAGGAACAACTTCACCAAAGCAACATATTATGTTAATATCAGCATGAAACAAACTAGCATACAAACATACATAGATACATACATATCTTCACGCCAAGTCCCTTACGGGGTAGGCAGAGAGTATCGAGTGCCAGACCTCACGATCCTGACAAACCTGTCTTGCTTCCTTCACATTAATTACCCTTTTCATACAAACACGCCGGTTTCGGAGACTAGACAAACTAGCGTACCTATGTTTTTTTGAAAATTGGAGTCGGTTGTAAAGTTTCATTACATTTTAATTAGTAAATAGTCATTTGATTGGTTTAAGATACATAAACTTGCATGAACCTTGAACATTTTCAATAACAAATAATGCAATAAAATTTAATTTACTGACCAATTATGTAACGTCATTGTATACATCGTTTGTTTTTGTTCATGATTATGATTCCCGACATCTATTCTTCACTGTAATAGACTTGTTACAATTAAACAAAAAAGTATGCAAAATACTGTTTTCAATGTTTAAATGCCAAATAAAAAAAACCTCCAAATATTGCTGACTCACTCTAGTGTACCGGCCCTTTTTCTGGGTGTCTTGTGATGTCGATTAACAAAATCAAAAACGAAAGAGAGGTCGGAACATTGGAGTGAGCCCGCAATATTTGAAATGACAACAGTTCTTTGTCAGGATTGTAAACTCCAGTATTTAGTAACTTCATGGCCAAATCTCAATAAATAATGACATTTCCTTATTTATGGACTCTTGTCTCTGTATTTTTTAACAATTAGTTTTAGTTCTTTTATGGTGTTTTTTTAGCTAGGATGTAAGTACCCCAAAATATACATTGGTCATATAAATGTTTCGTCTGTATTAGTGTGTGTGTGTGAAATCACCAAAGGGGATAAACTGTTTTTTGTGCAGATTTGTGTTTGAAAACTGAAGACGTATTCAGGATGGTTTTTAGCTACATTACGGATAGGTTTTGTTGGGGTTATTAAACTTTTTATTATTATTAATAACTAGCTGCGCCCCGCGGTTTCACCTGCGTAAGTCCCAATCCCGCGGGAACTCCGGGATAAAAAGTAGCCTATATGTTATTCTGGGTCTTCAGCTACCTACATACCAAATTTCATCGTAATTGGCTTTGTATACAAACTTTCGCATTTATAATATTAATAGGATATTTTTGTTATTTTATGGGGTTATTGAACATTTTTTTATAAAAAGTTTAAAATTTCTGTATCCTTAGGCTGTACGCATGTTTTTTAAAGTTACTCGAAGGCGTTTATTTATAGGAAGGTCTTTTAAAATATACATGGAGGTTCCTAAAACCATTTTTTTTCAAAATAAATCAAAGAAACTTGTTAAGTAGTAAAGTGTGTTCCTACCCATATAAAAAAATTAAGAGAGTGAAAATCTAATAAAATTAGATATTAATTGGGAACTTTCAACGACAATTAGATTTAACAACACACAGTTCGCAGTTTTTGAAATGTAGCAGATTTTCAAAACGGGCAAAAAATTTTAATTTGTGAAACATAATACGAAAAGCAAAACTATTTTTACTGGTAAATTTTGTTTATGCTATTTTAGACAGCTAACAAGCACGAGGCTCTCCTGGTGGTAAGAGACGAAAGTGACCTATAGACATATTGATTTTGTTTTTTTTTTGGTGCATCGCTGTCCAGTGGCTATGGTGTTAGGTCTATTGTGCCAGTCTACCGGCTACATTACTTTCTGGACCGAAAATTGACAGAGCCATTATGGCGACATTAATAGGTATGGCAGTGGATCCCTAGCCGGGCAAGTTGTTGTACAGCAATCTAACACCAGGACATAAGTAATTACTAGACTATATACCTATTTTAATCAGGATTCTATCAGCCGCCATAAAATGAGTACATTTTATGACTTCTGATAGAATCCTGTTTACAGCTACCCTTTATCTTATAAGTGGCACATTAATTGTTTGCCTTTCCACAAGTGAACTGGTAGTTGTCATGTGACGAGGAGATAAGGAAATTGGTTATTTCGTACTGTACCTGACAACCGCTATGGAAACATTTGCTTAACTAATTATTTACATATAAAATACCTTCCTTGTTGAGCCAGGCCGGTAATGCTAGGTTTAAATTATTTTATGTTAATTCAATGAATGATATCCGTTTATCTCTATATATCTATACTTTATCCTATTAATAATATTATAAATGCGAAAGTTTGTATGTATGGATGTTTGTTACTCTTTCACGCAAAAACTACAAAGCCGATTACGATGAAATTTGGTATGTAGGTAGCTGAAGACCCAAAATAATATATAGGCTACTTTTTATCCCAGAGTTCCCGCGGGATTGGGACTTACGCGGGTGAAACCGCGGGGCGCAGCTAGTTGTTAATAATTACACTAAAACAATAAGCAATCCAACAATATCTACAATAGTGCAACTAAGTTAATATTTTTTTTATTTTTAAGTGTAACAGTATTTATGGCCAGACTAAGTATATCCATCCCGGGCTAGGTATATTGTTTTTGTTAGGAAATTGAAAAAACACAACTCATATTTGTTGGCCGAGGTCTAACACATTTTCTGTCGAGCTTTGACCCAAGAAAGTTGAAATGGAAAGTTAATAAACTTTTTTAAGCCGGTAACGGATTTGCAGACTTTTGTTAATGTCATCCATAAATAGGGGTTCGTTTCTATCAGCCAACCTACTATGTCATATACTATATTTTAAAAAAAAGGAAACCGTATCTTTATTTTTAGGCGCAAAAACTACAACGAATGACAATACCATACAGCCTTTCCTAGTGATAATGTAAGAAAAGACCTGACTGATTTATAACATAATAAAAATTTTATAACCTTTCAAACTTTTTTTTGCTAAGAGGTTGTTGGTCCGGGCTTCTTTGTAGAATAGACCATCTGCCTTCCTTACCAGGCAGCTCGTAAAAGGCGAGCAAAGGCTCACCGTCACTAACACCGTAAATTCTGACTAGGTGGTAGAGGTTAGCAGCGACTCGCCCGGATTGGTACCACCGCCTTACCTATTCCTGCCGCCATAACGTCATGACGTGTTCCGGTTCGGAGGGTAAGGTAGCCGGTAAACTTACTTTTACTCGAGGCCTAACATCCCGGCCCCAGGTTGGCAACGCACCATTACCACCTTTGGTGTCTCTAGGCGGCGTGAATTTCTTACCATCAGGAAATCCGTCTGCTTGTTTGCCTTCCAATATCATAAAAAAAAAGTATATTTTTGTATTATAAGTAACTTCGCCAGGCATTTTTACAATATGCTATGTATGTTTCAGTAGAGGCCAAAGAAACACTCTGCGTAAAAATGACATAACTTATGTACTCATATCAGAACTGTGTTTTCTTATTAAATGTCTTATTTCAGTTAGCAATTTAATAATTGTATTTCTGTTTTTTATCATCAAAACTGATTTTAAGTAAGCAGTATAATTGTTTTGTAATGAAAAATTAGGAAAAAAATAGGACAGATTTGCTATTTGTTTGAATAAATGAATGAATAATTTGTTATGCATCGAAGAATATTATGATACGTTGGTGTATCACATCTAAAATGAATCAAAATTTTTGAAAAAAGATGAAAAGCTTTCATTTTATTTTTCGGTTTCCAAAATATTAAAAAAACTATCTCTGCAATACAAGACTTAAGTACATCACGCAAACTAGTTGCAGTTGAATAATAGTTTTAGGCACTGGATATAAAAAAATGTAAAATATTACCTGTAAAAATTATATACATACACGTGTTACATTATGTACAAATATAATAAAAATACATTTACACGGAGACAAATTAATCAAATATTTGAAGTTGGTAAGTTTGCCTCAAGAAATCTTTAGATAAAGAGAATATATAATTTTTTATAACTTTTGCTCTCTTAGGTAAAAAAATCTTCAGAACTTATAGTGTACATCTAGGAATACCTGTACCGATAGAAATCGTGTCAGTATCAACCAGTCAAATTAAATTTTAGGACAAAATCAAGTATCAGCTGTTCATTTTCGTAATAACATATTTTGAATGACAAACAAAAAAGCAATGTACAGTTTTAGTGTCTTCAACCACCGAATAAAGGTAAAAAAAAATCCTCGAAAACGGGAAGGTACAGTTAGACTGGTAAGTTCTACACATTCTTTCGTATACTATTACATATAGGTACATAGTATGACTATCACATTTTTCAAAAATGCAAAGTTGAATGTTGAGAACTTTATTTTAGCGGATTTGTGATCTCTAATTAGACGAGATAAAAAGTAATCTGCGCCTGGTGCTCTTACATAATAAAAACAGTGTTAAATATGTGTGATCGTTCAGTGGACAGAGTAAGCATTTAGTTTAAGATTATTTAAGCATGTTTTAATGAGCAACGTAGCCGCGGAGCATGTTACCGACTTGATGACATTACTTCCTGTCTTAAGCAAGTTTTTATCAAAAAGCTGAGTGTGAAAATAATACTGTTAAACACCTTATTAAGTTTAAATATTGTAATTTATATCGACCTGTTTCTACCATTATAAGTTTCTCACGATATCATTTAACATTGATCGTCGATCGCATATACTCTATTACATCCCTTGGGCAGTAAAATAAGCAGTCTTACACCCGCATTCAAGAACCTTACTTGGCTAAGTAATGAAAAAAGCGCGAAGCACGACATTTCTTTTTTTTATGTTATCCTATTAATATTATAAATGCGAAAGTTTGTATGTATGGATGTATGGATGTTTGTTACTCTTTCACGCAAAAACTACAAAGCCGATTACGATGAAACTTGGTATGTAGGTAGCTGAAGACCCAGAATAACATATAGGCTACTTTTTATCCCGGAGTTCTCGCGGGATTGGGACTTACGCGGGTGAAACCGCGGGGCGCAGTTAGTAAAAAATAAACGAAATTTCATCTAAGTATTGTTCATGAATTAGATGACTTGACGTAAGAAAGGCATAGCTTAATGTACAGCGCTTACGTACTTCGTACAGCGCTTTTCCATTACTAAGCCAACTTATTACTTCTTGAATACGGGTGTGAGATCACATGGAATAGTTATTAGTAACTGCATGCTGTACTTAAACGCACTACTACTTGCCGGCTTCGTCATATGTAACTACCTATCTTGGAAGGTAAAAAACTTAGAGTCGGATCACAAGCTAGTCAGCCTCGATGTTGTTGGGGCCAGCAGTAAGATGGTATTTGAGACTTTACTTACTTTAATGTAATTTGCTAGTTTCAACGACTTCTAAAAATAAAGTAAGTTTTTTTAATGTCCTTGGAAGGCAAACAAGCAGATGGATTTCCTGAAGGTAAGAAATTCCCGCCGCCTAGAGACACCAAAGGTGGTAATGGTGCGTTGCCAACCAGAGGCCGGGATGTTAGGACTTGAGCAAAAGTAAGTTTACCGGCTACCTCACCCTCCGAACCGGAACACGTCATGACGTTATGGCGGCAGGAATAGGTGAGGCGGTGGTACCAATCCGGGTGAGTCGTTACGAAATTCTACCACCTATCTAGTCAGATGTCACGGTGTTAGGGACGGCAAGCCTATGCTCGCCTTTTACGAGCTGCCTGGCACAGGAAGGCAGATGGTCTATTCTACAAAGGAGCTCGGACAAACACGGGGGATTAATTTAGCTAAATGTTTTTATTATGGTCGTCTCTGAGGTCTATTATTCTGGTTTTAGTTACATGAAGCCAAACGGATTCGATTCCCAGATCGGGCAAATCAAAATGCGTTATTCTACTTTTAAATAAAACGTTGCCCAGAATTGAATATGTGCTCGATAGGCTTGCCTACCAAACACTTAAAGGGAATTAACATCTTCAATTAATGAACTCCCTAATTATACCTTTGCCTACCTATTATTAAAAGGTATGGACGAAAAGACACTTTTATAAATGTTTATTTTGTTGTAACCAGTTGAGTTTAAATAATTTGGCTAAGTATTGACTTTGAACTGATAATATATGAGAAGAAAGTAACGTCTTGCTTAACAATATTGTCCTCATTTATTATTATTTATGAGACTTGAGAGTTATGAATTTACGTTTAAGCATGGTCTTGGACAACAAGGCTATTTAATAAGATGTTTGTCAAATATTTTGTTACATTATACAATGCATATATCAGTTTTAAATTAGGTAAAATGAGAAAGCAAAACTAAAGATTTTAACAAAAACATTTTCTCGAATAAAATTTATTAAATCTAATTGTTATCGACTTTAGAAAACCAAAATAATTAAACTCGACTTTTCCACAAGGTCAGACAGTATAAATTAAAGGTATATCAATTACTGTACCCAAAATAGGTAGGCAGAGGCATAACCAGGGCATCCTAGACTAGCTAGAGACTAAATCTCAAAATATGATAGGTGGTAAGCCTAACGCCAACCGGGCACATATCTTATCCCGGACAACATTGTTCTTATAAGAAAATTTGAAACACACATTTTCTTTTAGTTTCCTAATCCTAGAATCGAACCGGAGACTTCATGAAGTCATGTCCAATACCAGATCGCTAGACTGCAGATGCGACAAATAAAGTTAAATTAGAGCGTTAAATATTGTCAATCCACACTAGTTTTTCTTATTATTTAACCTGAGAATTTATCGTGAGGTGCTACAGCTTAGGTTCGCTAATTTGCGTATCAAAATCTATATCGGTTATGGTCTGGAATTTAGTTATCTCAGTTCTGGTAATTAAAACTAAGTAAAATTAAAAGGCGCTGTTTAAGTTTTCTTACTATTACGGAGACGTTGATGAATTGTAACGTAAAGATTTGACGGTAAGAGCCCCGAGTACATGCAGTGAAAGAAATTAGGTACATTATAAAAAAACATTGCCACAGTATTTGCAAATAACAGCAAAACTGTAATAGTTCACGTTCTTATTAGAACCCATTTGCTAAGCCTTTAAAGAACACGTTTTTGTCTTTAAGTACCTACCTGCCAGATATCTAAAATCTGTCTCTAGATCTAATGTCTAATATGATATCTAGATCTAATATGCTAAAGTTTGAAATACGCTATAATATGTTATATAGAAGATTGAAGCCTTTGTAGTGGAATAAGAATGGATATATATCTAAAACATTTTTTATTGCTTTTAAGAGTTCGTATTTAGATATTTCATAGATCAGTGCAATTACGCTGCATAGTTATATTTTAATTACGCTTCCTATTTGTTAAACTTACACTTGTTCTACTAGGCTGACAGTTTCTAGAAACTTTACGATGCTCTTGGGACTAAATTAGCCAAAGATCTTAAGAATATATTAAATACCCCTTAGAATCTTAGCGTGCTACTTGCTCGCTACGTAGAGATTATTATGTATTGCTGTGTCCTCGACAGCGTGATGATATGTATGATGATCTTACCGACACATTCTGTTTTTGAGTACAGAGTAACCAGTAGACATGTTGTGTGTTAGGCTGAAAGAACCGGCTGTAATAACTCGACGCACCTATAATATCCACGGTGTTTATAAGACACGCTTGCTCACTCATCCCGTCAAAACTAGTTATTAACTATAAGACATTAGACAACCTAACGAATTAGACGATCATATAAAAGTACTTACGGCATTTTGTTTGCTTAATACAATGCTCTACATTTTCAAATGTAATTAATTCACCACATAATTTGTTACCTTCACGTATGTATACACGTGTTCCGTAAACATTTTAAACATAATGAGTATTAACATATCGTTAACCAAGGTTATTTTCTCTAACAAAAGAGAACAATCCAAAATTGAAATCACCGTATCTGTCTGTTTGTCATACATTAGTTAAGGTATCTCATAATTTACACAATTTGTTACATACATTGTTACATGAATAACGATATTATAACTAAGAACTACGTTTTTTCTTGATGAAGTGACACAATTTACAAATTTAAATGATAATTTACATTGTGGTATACGACTAAGTATTACGAATTAAAATTATTACCTATTATGAAAATAACGTCATTTCTCGCTGACGCTCTTCAATAAACAAATAATTCTTCTGAAAAAAGATTCTATATTGACTTTACAAAGTTAACATTTGTTCGTACAACAATCAAAAAGTCATAAAATTTAGTAGGTAGTGTAAAACAGTTCGAGAAAATCATAAAGTAATTATCAAAATTTGCTTAACATAATATTTTCAAAATCTAAAAATTGGTTTCACACTTACTTAAAAATATTTACATATTTATCAAACAAAAATGATTTGTAATGTTACCGTATAAGAAGCTTGTTTAAAAATACAACATAATGAATCATTTTTAGCATATTTGTGAAGTGAAAACTTCTTTAGCGGCGTTGCGCACTTTTTTTGGCATGAGCAAAAACTTCTAAACTTGTATCAGGACACGTGACCCGATCGAAAAGTCATAAGACGGTGTAGGGCACTTGCGCGAATGTTCATGTTGTCATGTTTGTGTACAATAGCGCAATAAATGAATATTGTATTCTACCATATAAATGATAGTACTTTCATACTGATGATTAAATAAATTCTTGTAAAATTATTCCCTAACCATTCCAAAATATCAAAAATGCACAACGTTAATCAAGTTTTCACTTCTGCCGGCACTCCCGGAGTGCCGGTCCGGCACTCATATTTAAAAAAAAACCCGTCGTTTTTTTTAAAATATGAATCACATCATACATCAATTAAAAAAACTAAGGAAAGCTTTTATATTAAATGAAACACTCCTCAAGGAGAGTAAAATATGTTTTCGTA
This sequence comes from Calephelis nemesis, assembly GCA_002245505.1. NCBI lineage: Eukaryota > Metazoa > Arthropoda > Insecta > Lepidoptera > Riodinidae > Calephelis > Calephelis nemesis. Next base: position 144,057 of record NJDD01002989.1, read on the forward strand.
ATAATCTGATAGCGGTCTTAGTACGTGTTGTTGCATATTTTAAAACAAAACGACATACTTAAACTATAGGTCATGGTTCACTGCACAGTTAAACGAAAATACTGTCGTTGTCCGTAAGCTTTGTCATACCACAATTTATGTAATATCGTGACAACATTTTATTTATAACAGTATTACAGTTGCTCATTTAATGTAAGTAAAAATATCGTTGTGTCGAAAATATTTTTTTTCCGATGGAAAAATTGTGTGAGAATACATCTTAGCATCAATCCCTGTTACTCCTAAGTATATGCGAAAAGTGGGTCTGTTTTTTTATGATATTGAAAGGCAAAGAATCAGACGAATTTTCTGATGGTAAAAAATTGACGCCGCCTATAGACACCAAAGGTGGTAATGGTGCGTTGACAACCTGAGGCCGAGATTTTAGACCTCGAGCAAAAGTAAGTTTACCGGCTACCTTACCCTTCGAAGCGGAACACGTCAACAGCAAACACTGATGGCGGCAGGAATAGGCAAGGCGGTGGTACCAATCCGGGCGAGTCGCTGCAAAACTCTACCACCTAGTAGAATGTCACAATGTTAGTGACGGTAAGCCAAATATGCTTTTTAGGAGCTGCCTGGCAAGAAGGCAGATGGACTATTCTGCTAGGAGCCCGTACCACTTCTTACTTCTTCACTTGGCACTGTCTTACACGTTAGTAATGATGAATCCATTCACATATATTCTAAGACATACCATCTTACTACCTCTTAACCTACTGCGAAGGGGCACCTAAAATTGAGCATTGAATAGGAAAGGCGGCAAAAGAACTAAATTGTATGTTATCATTGGTTTCTTTACATTCGTTTTCACTTCATAGTACGAAGTTGTGTTTGTATTTAGCTTGTTTCCTATCGACTACCAAAAACTTTATTTGGTTAACTTGCAGAGATTTCTTCGAGCGAAAATTCTACAATTTAGTATTACTGTTCACATTACAAAAATACACAATGTGTGTTTCCACGAGAAGCGCTACCATCAGTTAACTCTCTGTTACTATTCTCATAGGTTTTGCACACAATTTCGTTCAATTTCGATAGGTTTCCCCGTGTTGGTCCGGGCTCCTTTGCAGAATAGACCATCTGCCTTTCTTGCCAGGCAGCTCGTAAAAGGCGAGCATAAGCTTATCGTCATTAACACCGTGACATCTGACGGTGTTAGTGACGATAGTTTAAAATTAGTGATAAGTTTAGAATTAGTGATAGGTGGTAGAGTTTGGCAGCGACTCGCCCGGATTGGTACCACCGCCTTACCTATTCCTGCCGCCATAACGTCATGACGTGTTCCGGTTCGGAGGGTAAGGTAGCCGGTAAACTTAATTTTGCTCGAGGCCTAACATCCCGGCTTGTGGTTGGCAACGCACCATTACCACCTTTGGTGTCTCTAGGCGGCGGGAATTTCTTACCATCAGGAAATCCGTCTGCTTGTTTGCCTTCCAATGTCATAAAAAAAAAATTGTATTATTGTTCACATTACTGTACAAAAATACACAATGTGTGGTTCCACGAGAAGCGCTACCATCGGTTGACTCTCTGTTACTAGTCTAGGTTTTGCACACAATTTAGTTCAATTTCGATAGATTTTTCTCGTTAACATTGAGGTCATCTGATCACGTGTTATGCAACAAAAGATAAACTCACTTGTAACGACACTTCACCCAACTATCGGTGGCCGACGCACAGCTCTTATCGCACGACTCAATATCGTACAGAGTTTCTTTTTCTGTTTCGGTTTGCATAATTCTGTGTTTATCCCAACTTTGTTATATGAAAGCAAGAGTTTGGTATGTCAGAAAAAGTATGAGAGTGAGAATACTGCGGTCAAAATGAGAACGCTACTATAAATCTGTGGTGTAACGCTCGCTGACCGCATTTACGAGTATAACAGTGAGACCCTAGAAAGAGTGGGATTGAAACAAAGTGTAGGTGTTAAAATGAAAAAGAGCATGCTCCGTTGGTTCCGTAATGTGGAAAGATTGATTGATGAAAGATTGACAAGCAAAGTCAAAAGACAAAGCAGACATTGCAAAAGATCTAAATCAGTATAAATTTGGCAATTCAACTCGTTCCCCAGGAGCAGGGGCCGATATTTATGTAATTAGAATTTCAGCATATCTGGGTTAGAGGGTTTATTAAATTAGTCCTGGTATCTATATACGTATTTCTGTTCATTAGTATCGTTGCCTAACAATTTGGGCAGTTTGTCCAGGGAAATTTATTATTTAAAAAAATGACTCCATTAGGAGTCAAGGCTACTTACACCACTATTTGATAAACTAGTGAGTTAAATAGTCCAAAAGATACTATAAGCACAGATGTAGATGCAAAAGCATTAACATCCTCCACCATCTGTATCGGTCTGTACTCTGTCCTGTTATCACCAACGTTCCACATAACCACTCCGCTATTTAGGGTGTGACTGTTTGAAAGTGAGAGCTCATTATGCTGACGTTCATTTAGCTAATACTTAACAAAACATGTATATTCTTAAACAAATTGAGTTGTATGGTTTGTTTTGTATTATTCAAATTATGTATGTTTTCAGATGTTTTTTGAATGTCAATCATACTTAATCTAATTTGTATGATTATTACTGCACATTCTTTTGAAATGACATTTAAAATAACTTATTTAAATATTTAAAATTGTACGTCCCATCACAAATGATTAACCTAGGTACTAATTTATAAAATAATCGACTGTAGCAATAACAATATTATATCCAAACGAAGTTGTCATTCTGACAGTAACTAACTTTACAATTAGCCTCTTTACAAAGAAACTCTTTAATGTGATTTTAAAATTTTCTTTCCGCTAAAATGGTGATAGTCTCTGGTGTTTTATTACAAATGCGCACGGTCAAATAAAATATTTTGTCGATATTTTCAATCTCTACTTTTGTAAGGTTATTATTTAGAAAAGTTCTGGATGCATCGATGCAAGGACTAATTATCTGCTAAATATTAGGTCTATTTTGTTTTCAAACTGTAAACACGTTTATCATCTCTATTTTCTTATGAAGAAAACAGCAGGTAGAGAGAAATGATGCATTTAGTATTATCGCATATGTTAACATGCAACATTTAACCGCCGATTCCCGACGAAAGCAGGCATTTGTGTGATTAACATTTAGGTCCGAAGAAAATAAATTTAATTTGCGATTTTACGAAAAAAAAAAATCGGCGGGAAATTGTAAATTAAATTAATTTTATTTGGATTTAAGTATAAATTTCCGCAAAGTAACGCCTTCTTCTATCGAACATTTCCGGGTCTGAGTGTTTATTAAATTTATTCTGGTATCTTTTTAAGTATTTCTATGTATTAGTATCGTTGACTAACACCCATAACACAAGCATATAATTTGCTTACTTTGGTTAGATTCAATTTGCGTAACTTTTTTTATTTATTTATTTATTAGCCAATGTATACAGACTGTTTCAAAACACAATTTTGCTAATCTCCAATATAAAATTCGAACCATTCACATTATCTGTTTTAATAATCTTTCGGAACCATAATCGGTCGGTAATAAGTGGTGCCTATTACCTGTCTGTTGGAGGGCGTCGATCCAGTTTGGAGTCATTTTCGAATTGTCCTCTGTTTAAAACTTATATTTTTTTGTATTTAAAAAAGATACAATCTTCCTTCATACATGCCATCGTCGGTAAAAAAGTGCAAATTACTTAGTGCTAACTTGACAAGACTAAAAATGTTCTGTTTATTGTTTCGATTTAATTTAAAAAGGAAGCACTATTTCAAATTAGCAATTAAACCTATAGTACTTACTAATACTACAATTAATTTAATTAAATCATATATCATCCAACCTATTAAAAAGACAAAACTGTTGTATAATTTCATCAGAAACTTTTGTCGTGTCCTTGTCTTGTCGGAAATCGAATAAAAGATCTATCAATTTTGTTGACGCGATAAAAACAACAAATTTATTTACACATATGATTACAATGATAAATAAATTTGTTTATACCGATCGTTAATGTTATTCCCACATTTCATTTAAGACACAAGGGATTTTTGACCATAAGAAGTCTATTTTAATACGGGAAGTTCTAGAAGTGCTCGTAACATCTGGACATCTAAAATGGCACTAGTGCATTGTCATGTTTAGACGAATAATAAAATAGCCCTGTCAATCTAAATACGACAATGGCAAGCACGGACGGTAGAATCACTAGACTATGTGTAGATAATACTTTCTTACTACTTTTAACTCTGTACTAAAATAATTGTCTATCAGTTCGTGCGCGAAGTTACTGAAGACAGATGATGTTAAAGAAACATTAACAGTAAAATTTGATTTGTGAAATAGAAAAACACGCCGTAAAGAGTCACGCCCACACCAAAGTTGATAATGGTGCGTTGCCAACCTTATCGTGCATACTTCATGTCATTGTAAGCATTGATTTTAATGCTTCGTTTTGACTACGGAAAACTTAGAATAACTTTAGAACAAAAAAAACAGCTCAAGTTTTATTAACTTAATAAATGCTTAATATATTTTTTCGGTATTTATTTATCAAAATGAGACTGTGTAAATTTTGAGCACAGTATTCATTATATGTGTGAATTTAAGTGACAGATGTGAAAACGACAGATAATAAAATATTTTTAGTCTTTTATAATTAGCTTTGTAAACTAACTTATACTCCCATTTTTATCATTAATAAACTTAAATTTAAATGAGAAGGTGAATATAAAATTAAAGAGGTGTTTCAGAAACTTAAATTTAAATGAGTACTTAGATGAATATAAAATAATTGAGAGGTATTTGGGAACTTAAACGAGGTTTGAAAAATATTATAGCTTACACTTTAGGTGGGATCGTTTTTTTATAATAAGTAAAATATCGATACGGTTTCATAATTGAAGTAGAGGGTATAACGTAAGGGGAGGCTTAGCTACCATCGACTATTATGTAAACATAAAGAAACAGTCAAACAACGGAAACCTGATAGTAGGGACGATCTTCACCTCCGGACCGAACATGACATTGTCATAATGGCGGCAGGAACAGGTTAGGCGGTATAGTCAGGCGGATCTCTAATCGACCCAAGTTGACCACCACTACCACCACTGGTCTTGTAATGATCCATTTAACCTTTCCTCGGCTCATATGAATTGCCTGATAGGACGGCAGATAGTCTTATCTACACAGAGGACCCGTACCAACATGGAGGAAACTTATATATATTTTTGTGAATGCGAATCAAACTAGAAGTCGAAGTACACAAATATCAAATAAGTAATCACAGTCTATAATTAATGATTGAATGAGTTTGTTAGCTTGTTTGTACAATGTTTCAAATTTTACTAAAATTCTTTTACGTTTACGTACAGCGTCATGTAAACCGTCGTTACTCATGAAATACATGAAACAAGTAAAATGCGTAACTTCTAAGGTTTACTGCAGGAAATTTTTATTTAAATATATTATATAAATAACTAGCTTCTACCAACCTTTTAATTATTGTTTGTTTTTTTATAAAAAATGTAGTTAAATTAACTTGTTGCTATTAGAACATTCTACAAAACGTTGCTTTTAGGATTGTACACCAATTCAATTTAATTAAAATAATAAAACGAACACAAATTCAAAATATTTTTTATTTATGTAAGTACTCAGGTGTATGTTTTATAAGGTTGTAAGGACAAGTGAAACTCATGATTATACGTCAACGTAAAGTATTTCTTTAAAAAAGAAAGTCTGACAGATCCTATGGCAAACAAAATATTTAGAACAGGAGTGAAGCCACGGGTATAAGCTAGTTGAAATTTAAACACCAATCAAATATGAACCCGACGTGTAATCGAACTTTATTATTTAAATATCAGCTCATTGGTTGAGAACGGCTTGTTTTGTGTATAATGACAATGATAAATACGTATCCCATAATGTCTTTCAAGTAACGAAGAAATGTTTTAAGTAATCTTTAAGATAACTCAATTTCAAAAATTAAATTACTTGAAGAATAAACAACTACTTAGCGCAGATATATTAAATGAATGCGAAATAAAGACCTTAATTAATATATGCGATATTCATTTGTTATCATCCGAAGAAACGCATGTTTGTTTGTAGTCATAACACTTGTAAAAAATATATCTATGCATTAAGTATGTACTACTAAAACTTTTAAAATATGCAACTCATTTTATCGGGCCTAGTTTCTCAATGAAATATTTTATCAAACAGGAAGTCGCCTCTACATAAATATGAGATGTTATAACAGATTTACATACATATCTTTACGCCAAGTCCCTTACGTGCTAGGCAGAGAGTATCGAGTGCCAGAGCTCACGATCCTGACAAAACTGTCTGTCTTCCTTCACATTCATTACCATTTTCATACAAACACGCCGGCTTCGGAGACTCTTGACACCACTTTCGGATAAGATCCGAGTAATTACAGATTTCTGCGATCACAATGTTATCCATAGATAAACTTCAGACTTTTGATAACAAAACCTCTATAGTTACAAATTGGCGCACAACTTTATCCGGCCTTAATGTTTTTGCAATCGTGACTCAATGATCATGTTGACAATCGTGTATTTAATCAAGTACCATTATTTTATTTTGGACATTCAGCATTCTACTTCCAGCCAAATGTAAAAGAGCGTTTTAACAGTGTTAGGTTTAGATCTTTTTTTATGGCATTGGAAGGCAAACAAGCAGACCGATTTTCTGATGATAAGAAATTCTTGCCGCCTAGAGACATCAAAGGTGGTAATGATGCGTTGACAACCTAAGCGATGATGACTTGATGTTAGACCTCGAACAAAAGTAAGTATACCGGCTACCTTATCCCCCGAACCGGAACACGTCAACTAAAAACACTGACGTTTTGGCGGCACGAATAGGTAAGGAGTCGCTGCGAAACTCTACCATCTAGTCAGATGTCGCAATGTTAATGATAAGCCTATGCTCGTCTTTTACGAGCTGCCTGTCAGTAAAGCAAATGGTCTATTCTGCAAAGGAGCCCGGACCAACACGTGGAGAACTGAAACTGAAATAACACATTTACGCGTACGAATACTCATTTTTATAATAAGCACACAATACAAAAAAAATTGTGTGTGTACTTATGTACACGCGTTAGAAGTTATACTTCTTCGGCGTAATAAGACAAAAATCTTTTTAAAAATTTTATCTTTTGCCTTATTTTACATTTGTAGACAAAATGACACTAACCATAGAAAAAAGGTATTTAATATATTAAAAGTTTTATTATAATGCATTATTTAGTTAAATAAAGTTTATTTAATATTTAAGGTACCTTTTTTGAAAAACTAAAATGTTATCTATAGCTAACTTCATCACGTCGGTTTTTCGTGACGGTGTGCGCGCGCATCGTAAAAATTTACCTTCATCATTTTTTCCTAACGCGCCAAAAGAAGTATAACTTCAAAAACTATTTCTGTAATTGGACATTCACGTACATCAGTTCACATTAATTATGAACGATTAAATAGTCGAAAAATATTTTTAAATAAAGGAATAATAAATTGTATGCCTTCAAAGAGATTTTGATGATTTTTATTAATATCTTCAAATATAGCAGCTCCTCCTTCATTAAATTAACTAGGAGAAGTAAGATTAATTAGATGATCAAAACTTTCGGCGAATCAGATCAGCAAAGAAATACCGCATCTTTCTGCTGTCAGGTACTATCGCTAGATAGATCGCTTATATAAGTACCTGTTACAGCCACAGTAACGGTAATGCTCACCATAGTCATATTTCGTGCTGGAAGGTAGAGTCGCCAAATAATTAGTAAATTAAGATCCAATAACATCTAGTGCTTAAAGGTGAAAGTTGTCTCTTACCAAACAAATCTACTAGGTAATTTACTAGGTGGTAGAGTCCTGCTACGACTCGCCCGGACATACAGGCACCACCGCCTTACCTATTCCTTCCGTGAAATGACAGTGCCCGTTATTGTCGTGTTTCGGTTGGAGGGTAGGGTAGCCGGTTTACTTACTTACGCAGGAGGCTGACCGTCCTAGCCTCAGGTTGACAACGCACCATTAGGTACCACAATTGTTGTCTATAGGCGACGGCATTTCTTACCATCAGGAAATCCGTCTGCTTGTTGTCTCCCTATAACATAAAAAAAAAATCTCTATGTTTGAAAATGGTTGATAATATGTATTTAAAAAAATCATGAACCCATACGTTAGAATTCAGATGAACCTACTAAAATTTTAGGATTTGCAATTTAAAAGTATTTTGTGAAAATATCAATAAGACGGTAGTATACTTTAAAATACTTGAAAGGCATGTATATTAAACCATGCATATTTCGTGACGTCCTCTAGTTATTTGTACAAGTGCGGGTAATATGACTGTTTGATGGTTGGATATTAAATAAAGGCAAATGATTTGTGGTCATAACTTAAGATTACAAAACATGCGGTTAAATTTTGAGAAACCAAGTCAGCACCCAGCGGTTACTTTAATAATGCCATCGCGTAACAAATGCTCATTATCAAATCCAATTGCGTACATACTTGTTTATTTACACCGAACTGTACCATTTGATCATCTTGATGCATTTTTAAACGTTTTTCATTCGAATGTGCATTCTATTTCTAACCGAATACAAAAAAGCTAAGAGGTTCTCAATTCGGCCGGTATTTTTTTAATGTATGTACACCGATTTCTCCGAGGTTTCTGAACCTATTTACGTAATTCTTTTTTTGTTTGATGCGAAATAGTTTCGAATTGGTCCTATAAAAATTTGATTCAGGCAGGCCCAGTTTTTTATTTTGTGAGTATTTTATCTACTTTCACCTGTCCTGAAATTTATTTTTATTAAATTAAATCATATCAGAAATAAACTAAAAAGTATTAAATAATAATAACTACGATATTAAAAAGCGACTTCAAACCTAAAAAGTAAAAAAATAACAAAGATTTGATATTAATTATGTAAATGCTTTAAACTAATAATTATGTTATAAGTATCAAATTAGCTTGGCACTGACTTCAAAACTTTTAGTCAATAGCACATATAAATAACAGGTAGTAAGTATATAATTAAAATTAATGTTTTTTTTTTACTTTTTAGTTTTGAATTCGGTTTTCACTTACGTAGTTATTTTTAATACATGACAAATAAAAAATGGTTCTGTTGTGAGTGGGTATTAAACATATTAATAGATTTTTAGAGTGTTCACCCGAATACAATCACCAATGCGTAGGCTGGAAGGAAACTCTGGAGTATCAAAATAGACGACAGAATTTTTATATTACCTTGTTTGCGTGTTCGGTATCTTATAACATAAAAAGATTCAAAAGAATTTATCGAAACCTGCTAAAAATTTTCTTCGCGTGTTAGAATTTAAACTGATTCTGATTACATTATTATTGTAAGTATTTAAGTTACGCAATTATTAAATTCATAGAGTTATAATGTTGTAATTGATATTTAGTCATGCGTATTTGTTAAAAGATGTTCTACTCGTACTATTGCTACGAGTATAAAGGAGTTTCAAATCCATTTTTGCAGTTATCTGCGTTTAAGCTATACATAAAATAAAACCGTAATAAGACTAAATCTGTACATGAAATACATTTTAAAAACAACGATCGGTACGGATTGTATACAAGATATAAAACCCAAAACAAGGGTTTCAAAATTTTTGGTCGATTTGGATGTTAAATTTTGACTCAAATACCATCGGAAGGTATGGATTACAAATAAATTAATTAATTAAATTGAATAAAACGGATTTTTATCAAATTTTATGCAGTAATTTTATGTTATACAGGATCAATTTTTCGTGATTAAAACTATGTTCTAATGGAAATAATGTGTGTGCCAAATTTTATTAAAATCAATTCAGCTTTCGTGTGAAGGAGTAAAAAAAAACAAACAAACATACAAACTTTCGCATTAATAATATTACTTAATAGAATTAGGAAATAGTCCAGGTTGATATTTAAGATACTTTTTACTTCTATAAAATCATTCGTTTCTAACACCAATCACGAAAAATTACCTCAACATGTGCTCGAAGTCGCGGGTAACAGCTTGTATTTAAGCAATGTAAATAAACGATACGCAATTATTGTGAGGCCATATTTTTACTACACCTTTGTGAAATTAATGCTTAATTTATTTTGTACATAATAGTTTATAATGTATGATCACATACATATATACCCATCGCAAGATATTAAAGAAACTAAAAATTAAAGTTTAAATCTAGACATAACACAACTTTTTTCGTTTACGCTACCAAACTTTTATTCTTTGGTAATGTTCTTATTGTTTAATCTATACTTATCATTTAAAAGACCAAAGAGAAAACATAATGTTTAAAACTTTGTGCAAATATACCGATTTCGTATTAACAAGCCGGTTCCTTGATCGATTCGGTGGAGAAAACACATCGTGTTTCTAAAAACATTCCACTTACCACAATATCTTAACAATACCGACTGGTCAATTTCAAATTGAGTATTCAGATTGATAACTTAAACCTATGTATATTTATTTAGATTTTTATCACTAATGTTAATTCGTTTACCATTTTTTTCTCAAAAAGACTACAGGTATGGTAATACAAGAAAAATCTGTTTTTGTTAGATTTTTTTTATTTTTGGTGTTGGAAGGGAAACAGGCAATGATTATGGATGGTAAAAAATGCTTACCGCCTTGCATAATACAAAAAAGGGCGTTACCAACTTTTGACTAAGTAACATAAGTATAGAGTAGGGTACCCTCCAAACTAAAACATAAAAGTGACAGAGTAAGAGTAATGACCGAACTACTATCTACTCATGAACTAGTGTTAGTGCCAAAAACCGACACAGATCTTACGAGCTACTTGGTAATAAAGCAGTACCCACTCTTCATAAGAGCCCGGAACCAACCCTGGTGTTTTATAACCGTGAAATCTGTAACAATATCTAACCTAAAAGCAAGTAAATAACCGTTATGTTTAATATTACAACTGATTTGACCTTTTTAAATTGGTTTGAACTGTTTTGTTGGACCACCTCGTAGGTCGATGGGCTAGCGTATACGACTAACTCCACCAAACAGAGCTTCTCGGGTTCGATTCCCAACGAGGGCAGGCATTTTTGAGATTATCGTTTAGATGCACATCTGTCTCTGACTGTTTTTATTTATTCCAGTATTTCTATGAATATTAGAAATACCCACAACACAAGCATATAATTTTCTCACTTTGGAGATAAATTTCATATGTGTAAATTGTCAAGAGATTGTATATGTCGGTTAACTGGCGGTGAAAAACTTGCTCGGTAAATCTGAATCGGAATCTGATGTGAATTTAAGCAATGGGGCCCTAATTTATTTCCGCCGAAAAAAAAAAGCGGTGAAAATTCGCAATGCGGACTCGGTCTGATAGTAGGAGATCAAGGTTGACATTACACTATTATAGATATTATAGTCTCCGAAACCGGCGTGTTTGAATGAAAAGGGTGATGAATGTGAAGGAAGCTAGACAGGTTTGTCAGGATCGTGAGGTCTGGCAGTCGATACTCTCTGCCTACCATGTAAGGGACTTCGGTGTAAAGATATATAAATTTCAAAAATCGTTATTAGATAAAAGATAACAACAATAACTAGTAATAATAAAATAATTTATTTGCAAGATTATGGGTTAAAGAAAGCTACAAAAAAGACAAAGCTAGGCTTTCTGTAAATTGGAAATTGGCTATAAATAAATGAATTAGTTTAGCTGACAATTATTTCTTGTTAGTATAAGTTCGCCTTTTGTATCTTGTTTATTGTTTGTGTTTTCTCGTTCTCGTCTATTATGCGTACAAGAAAATGTTTAAAATAAATAAACCATTCGACGATCGACGTCGTCAGGCATGTGAGCTGCCCAAAGAGCCCAGAAGGCGGTGAAAATGTAGTAATTGTCTTATTCTGATGATTCTTTATCTAACATCTAGCAGCATAGGTTAAGGTCGCATCACGTGAGAACCCGAGCCTTCACTTAAACGCATCACAAAATCAAATTCGAATGTTTACAAATTCCAAGGATAACCGCCGCCTCAACGTGTTTGCTTTATCATTAACCATTTGATATAAAACCATTTCGTTGTATCCTTGTTAGATGAACTTATTTGACGGACCACGTGCAAGGTACTCGTTCTATATTAACGCCATAAAATTATTAGTATTAGTTTTGTTTTTAAGATATTCGTACAGCAGCAGTAATTGCCTGCGTATCAAAGTACTAAACAATATTACTTTCTATCCTGAACGAATCGATCTAAACCAGGGGTGGGCAAATTACGGCCCGCAGGCCGAATCCGGCCCTTGAGAGGTTTTAATCTGGCCCGCCGAGGGTTTTTTTTAGAAAAAATGTGAACCTCCTTAAAAAAAATGGTCGAAATGTTAAAGGACTATTGAAATTTGAAAAATTAGGTACTAAATCGATACTTCAAACATATATATTGCGTATTTCATATGTTAAGACTTCATAAATAGATTTTATTTTAATAAAGAATTGTAAAATAAAAAATGCCTTATGTTATCTTTATACAACTTTTTATAATCGTAATATTTACTGCTATTTTTAGGTGTTTTAATAAACCAGCCCGCCTCAAGATTAATTATAATTCACTGGCCCGCCACTAGATATTTTTTTTAACTTACCGGCTTGTGGTCAAAAGAATTTGCCCACCCCTGATGTAAACCATCCATATATAGATTATTGAATTGAACGTTAGACCTGTCTATCTTTACTTCGAGGTATTTGAAGCGTTCTCATTGTTATCAATATGCGTTTGAAATAAAACAAACAATTTCATTGTATCCTCCATTGCTTTTTCATTGTTCATTCTTGTTTAAAAAAATCGTACGTATAATTCTATTTAGAAATAATCGTCCTTATGTATTATAATTAATGTTAGTTGGACATTAGTTAAGGTACAAACATTTCTGAATTTGATTGCGTTTCTACCTCTTCTCTAATGGCAGTCACTTGTACTAAACAAGCGATTATTGTTTGATGTTTATCTTTTATGTGTATTTCTTACCATCGGATCTTAATGAGTATGTTTATTTGCACCAACATTCGGCAGAATTTTATCACTTTAATCTCTCCCTGTCTCAATATCTCACATTAATATATATATAAACGTATTGTACACATAACAAGTTTAATACATGTAGGTACCTATTTATGTTAAAGTTAATTATGCAGATAAATTGACTGATGTTTTATACTTCTTACCATCAGTCAATTTGTTTGCATAATTGACTTTTGGTTATAAAATACACCTGTCACAAATCCTCCGTTGCATTTCTTACTGTCAGTGAACCGCCTACTGTAGGTAAGCGCTTCACTCGCAGTAAGAATCTACCTAGATACGAAAGACTTCTTGTCTACAGTGTGAATAAAATAAAACTGTGAGCTTCCCGTTTTTCTCGGTCTGAATGAGGTCATTACCTGATTCCTGTGCATTTTGCAAGTGATGTATGTGGTGTAGATGCGCATAGTAATGGTGGTGGTGGAGGATGCATTCCAGGTCCGTGCAATTCAACATGGTCACGGGCGCCGGCCGAGCCGGCTATGCTCACTCACGCTTGGTACACACTTTCACAAAATATTTCACTGCCACTAAAATACTTATTGTCACATCACGTTATCTTGGGCACTGGAGCCATATGGAATTATCCACTGTGCGACACTGGCTTTGCTACATCACTATTTGTTTATACTTTCCAATTGATTCGCGAGTATCATCACAAGAAATTCCGAGTGAATCGATAAGGCATCGAGATCGACGTGAACTCGGTTCCAGCGAGTGCGTGCGCGCAGCACTTGTGGCGCACGATTGTACACTAATGAGGCTTGCGAACGGCAGTGCCACCACTCTCGAGTCCCGGCCTCGACCGCACTTCTTGGACTCCTATCAAAACCACCTATGCCCTATGAAGGATATAGATAATTCGATGTGGTATGTTCATTTATGTTCACTGTCTTACCCGCTCTTATTCAAGTTTTCGTGAAAAAACTTTATAGTTGAAATCTTGTTAAGCAATTTAAGGGACATGGAATTTTATTATTTTAGATTAGTGACAGGCAATTAATTAAGTTTCATAATAATACGTCAACTATAGACACTAACCGTCGAAAATCATAGTCAATTGACACACATATCTTCACGTCAAGTCCTTTTCAGGGTTGGCAGAGAGAATCCATTGCAAAATGTCCCAATGCATTGCACATCCACCTACCTTCCGCTTACATTTTCTCTTTATATAAAATATGTGGTTTCGAGGACTCCGGACACCATTCTTGGTCAAAACTTGAGCAATTTAATAGTAAGATGTCAACCTAGGTCTCCCGCCTCGAGGACCTACATCCATCCACATTCGTATTGCATCAATATTTTGTCAATCTTTCAGCTGTCATTATTTCCGCATAAACGAACCAACGGAGCAACAGAGAAACATACCCTTACTAGTTTTTACACCAACACTTTTTTTCAATATCTCTGTTACGAATGCGGTCAGCGAGCGTCACACCACGGAAGGAAAATCTATGCTCTTATTTCGACCGCCTATACACACTTGCACACACTCGAGTTCCACATCCCTTCCTGCTAAAATATATACAACTTCATACACTTGTGGAGAACAAGACTATATATTGACTACATTGTCAACTAAAACTCTTACATCCATTTTGGCTACCTCTTTAGAGAAATGGGATGTTAAACCTCGAAACTTTGCTACCTATCTGGGATGACACGACCACGAGCATTGGATTTTATGTGAGCAAGTTCCTATCCATACCGAAATGCGATATCGGCCAACAACGGCGTTGCCATAAGAATAATAGGATAATGGTAATGATCTTTGTAAGTTGCGACATTACTGGATTATTTTCGAATACTGTGTACGTAAGAAGTAAACCTATGCTCTGCCTCTTGCGAGCAGTATGACCAGAAGGGCTCAAAATATTCATACCATAATCCAAACATTCAAGTAATCCCAAATCATTTTAACTAATACACAATAGAATGACACAGGAATGGGCAATTCTATTCATCACATCATAAATTTATAGGAAAATTAAACATAAGTGCAAATGTAGGGGAAGCCATCATCACCTGTTTTCATAATAATAATTACAAACATAATATTACATGGCTTACAGTAGTATTCCCCCGTGCTTCCCCCGTGTTGGTCCGGGCTCCTTTGTAGAATAGACCATCTGCCTTCCTATGCCAGGCAGCTCGTAAAAGGCGAGCATAGGCTTGCGGTCACCAACACCGTGACATCTGACTAGGTGGTAGAGTTTCACAGCGACTCACCCGGATTGGAACCACCGCCTTACCTATTCCTGCCGCCATAACGTCATGACGTGTTCCGGTTCGGAGGGTAAGGTAGCCGGTAAACTTACTTTTGCTCGAGGCCTAACATCCCGGCTTGTGGTTGGCAACGCACCATTACCACCTTTGGTGTCTCTAGGCGGCGGGAATTTCTTACCATCAGGAAATCCGTCTGCTTGTTTGCCTTCCAATGTCATAAAAAAAAAGTATGTATACAGTAGTTTCGCGAAGGTTAAGGATTATTAATATCTTAAAAAAATCAGCGTTCTGATATATTTTGGTTTTTAGTAATCAATAGGAAGGCTGGATAAAATCTCTTCTTATACAGTAGTTATTATGATAGTTGCATTGGATCTTTCCAGTCATTCTGTCATTTAATTAAGTGATCTAACGAAAAATGGCAAGTCTTCAAAAAATTTTAATTTATAAATGATAAAATAGGGAAAACGCCTTAAAAGTGGAAACACTGGACATAGAAATAAATATGAATTGACGCAAACACTTTAATCAGCTGACCTAGAATGTTGTCACAATAAATTCAACTGTCTTCTCCAATAACGCATCCGCTGATAACAGTTATCAGACAAGAGACAATAGTGTATTTAAACATAATCATGAAGTAAACAAAAGCATTATCACAGGGACCAAAAATGAATAATAAACAAAGGAAGCCAAGTTTACATATCCGATCATACAACTAAACGAACCATTTTTAACCAATTTCGAGAAACAGAACGGGTTTAATAGATTTGTTAGTCATTTGTGAAACGATTATATAAACATATTTTCTTTACTTGAATGAGCGTAGGTACTTAATGCCACCGTCGAAAGAATGAACGTCAAAAATGTGTGTTTTGTGAAAGTTTTACGATTTTAGTCTATCGAGTGAAATTGATTTAATCGCGTTTCGGTTTAAAAACTAGTGTTAATAGTTTCGCGAATTGTTACATACATACATCCATATTTTCACGCCAAGTCCCTTACGGGAAGGCAGAGAGTATCGAATGCCAGACCTCACGACCCTGATAAACCGAATTTCAAGAATTATTGATATACATAAATAATTATTGTTACCTAGCTGCTACTTCGCCCGCGTAGTCTATTGAATATTTAACTCTCCAACGCTACCCGTTCAAATTAAAACGGCCTACGTCCTTCTTCAAACTTTACTCTATTTTTATTTAAATATCATCTAAAAGAGTATAACGCGATGATGTTCTGGAAAGAGTAAATTTAGAAAGTAGTGCACCGAGCACAACCGTTCCATAAGGAATCAACCACGCGCATACCACGCGTCTGTGTCGCGCAGTCTTTAAACTATAGTGTTAACGCAGTGATTATATTCTATTTGATAGTGTTATTTGAAAACTGCGATATCTCCTAAGATATTCATTCAAATCGAGTGATATGAAATGCAATTTCGTTTTAAATTAAATACTTGTGATAAATGACGTATCTTTTTGGATAAGGATTAACATCGTGTTTATAAAATAACCTTCTCAAATAATGCGTTATTTTGAAACAAATTTGGTTAGCATAAAAAAGGTTATAGTGAGCTAACCTTAAAAGATAGAAATATGCTGTCGCACAATTTTTTTAGGACTTTTAAAGGGGAACAATTCTTTCATACATGATTTTTCGAAACTTTCACCGTTAACGCAGCGCACGCTCTCAATATGATAAAATCCCCCGATTTTAAAACATTTATCATTGGTGCTCAGCTCCTACTGATCTTAGCGTGATGATGTATAGCCTATAGCCTTCTTCTATAAATGGACTTTCTAACACTGAAAGTTCAAGCAAACAAACAAACAAACTCTTCAGCTTCTTATTATTTATTTTAGATAGTAAAGATTTTTATTCCGAGCTCTTAAAAAAAATATAGACGAACTGCTTTCATACCAACTTAGTTATAAAAGGCGAGTTTCAGTTCATTTTATTAAGTGAAAAATCTGGAAAATTTTGCACGTTTCCATGTTTATATTCTTTTATAAATAATAAGGTTGATAAGTATACATTAGGATAAAATATAGCTGAAAAAAGAAGCCTATGTTCTTTCGTTCCTCATTAAGTGTCTAAATACAAAGTGTATAAATACAAAGTTCACTGTTACAGCTTTCAAAATTACTAATTTTCATATGAACATTCATCCCCTCTTTTCACCCACTCTCCCCTATTTTTTGCAATAAGAAGTAGCCTATGTTGTTCCTCAGGGTCTATTCTATCTCTTTACCAAATTTCATCAAAATTGGTTCACTGGTTTAGGCGTGAAAACGTAACAGACAGACAGAGTTACTTTCGCATTTACAATATTAGTAGGGATTATCCGTCTAGTTTTAGATATTCATGAGGACGATTCGGCATCTTTGGGACGTGTAGCGCCTTAAGCCAGGAATTTGCAGCTGGCCCTTATCGTCTGATGAAAAAACAGATAAGAATCCAAAAAAACTATTAAAATTCAATAGTGTCCCAATAACTTAAGACAACAAATTTATATAACCTTGCACAGACAGCTCTTCTACAATTTTATAATTTATATCACTCGTCTTTATTTATTTATAGTTGGAAAATTAGAAAAATATCCTTGAGGCTTTTGCGTCAAACTAATGTTTTTTGACCTTAGCCTATTTTACAACTGATTATTGTACTACTTACTGCAATGACGTCCTATTTAGCCGAGGTTGATGAGAATATTCAACGATGAATCCTATCCTATCTAAAGATATACGTAGATTAGTATATTCACTACAAGCTTTGTCCGCGACGTCACTACAAACCTACTCGTACTCGTACATGTTCACATATTCGTACGTTCGCATAAGCAAAGTACGATCATGTACTTTTGACGATTATCTTTACGAGTCTAAAACAAAAAGCCAGGATCCCATAACTGTATTTGGTCTTCATCTGTATCGGAAACTTAAAAAAAGGCAGAACATTTAATATATTTTTACGTACATTAATTGCGAACTTATATATATATAAATAATCAAATGAATCCTGAAATTTACATATGTACACCGGTTAGAGAATTTTTTTTTAAAATTAAATGCAAATTACTTATTTGCGGATTATATGTGTTAAAAATATTTACAAAAATAGTTAAGGCCCCATACTTAGTCAGCCAGAAGAGCCAATCGCCGCACTCCCCCGTTCCATGATTACTATGAAATATTGCGCTCTAAAGTAAACGTCTTAAGCGACAAATCACTATTTTTGACAGTATAAAAGTAATTTGAAAAAAAGTATAAAACTGAAACACTTATCTTTTAGGCATAGTACTTATCTATGTTTATGTTAAATCTGGTGTCGATATTTTTATATTTGAAGTAGACAGTTGGTTTTGCTTTCAAAAAAGGGTTAACTTTTTGATTTTTTTCTATCGAGCCAAGTGAAATGAATCGTGTTTTGGAAACGCTAGTCTTATAAAGCATATTCATGTTAATCTTGTGTATTTTTGTCACCAAAATCCATGATTGCCTTGAATGAAAAAAAAAACATTATACTGCTGACGTATTTTAGCATACATAGACCCTTAAGCATCCCATCCATATTCTACCTTTCGGTAACCGTGGTCGTACCTCTGGGTAGATACTTTAGCTGACCTTAATAGCTACATACAGTTATTTCGATTTTCAAAATTGACAATGACACTTACACAAAAACTGAAGTACCTTCCGTGGCAACCGATCAGTGACCACACGTATTACTTAACGTTTAATTACATGAACAAAATTGCGGAAAAAGCATAATAATGAATACATATCCGCAGCCTCCAAGGTCAGGGTACCAGATTGCCCTGAATAATGAACATGGGGACGAACTTTCGAAAGTGCGCTTTATTTATAAAGTGGATGAGTCAGGCCTAAGGTAAGTTACATACAAAACAATTAAGTCCTAATGTTTTGTGGACAAAACAGGGCTTGGTTCGAAGCAATACCTTTTTTTTTGACCGCCTCGTTGGTCGAGTGGCTAACGTACACGCTTAACTACATCGACCAAACGCGAGGCTCGGGTTCGATTCCCGACGGGGGCAGGCATTTGTGTGATGAACATTTAGATGTCTGCATTTCCGGGTCTGGGTGTTTATTAAATATATTCTGGTATCTATTTAAGTATTTCTATGTATTAGAATCGTTGACTAACACCCATAACACAAGCATATAATTTGCTTACTTTGGGGTTAGATTCAATTCGTGTGATTTGTCCAAGGATATTTATTTATTTTATTTATTTATTTATTTATTTTTACCTAACTAGTAACGAAATTCTTTCATCATTCCTATTAAAATTATATTGTTGTAAACAAGGGAAGATTTATTAGTTTATAATAAAATCTTGAAAATTTTGGTAAATACATAAATCCTAGGTATTACTGTTAGAAAGAACTATGAGAAATAGCAGTCTATTTTTCTTAAAATCGGGCCGATGAAAGTTAACCTATATTAGTTATACTTCGTAAGTAAAAAACTTGTAAGTATGTAATGTTTAATTTTAATTAAGTATATTCGTAATGCGTCCGTACTTCAGTTTTAGACCGAAAAAGTCCCGTTTGTCATTAAACAATCCCGTTTATCCCGGACCAATAAACAAACACCTAGTTTTAATATTAATAATAAACTTTTAATATTATAGTTAGCTGTATAATTTAGTTTATTAACCACGGTACACACGTGGATTAAAGAGCCAGAGGACACCCTTTTAAATCCCAATCACACAACTGAGTATTCTAGGGCCATGCCACATCCATTTACAATTTGTAATAAAATACACATACATACCAATCATAAAATGCCAATTTCCTAGAGAGTGTGCAAATTGTCACAACCCTTGCTTAGCTTTGTCTACGTTCTGAAAAAGAGGTTTGCATGTATGTGTCTGTCTGTTGCATCGTAACTTTTGAAGAGACGGATCGCTTACGATGCGGTTTTTTGCTTGAATGCTGACGTGATCGAGATAGTTCGTAGCTACATTATATGTAGGTTTTGTCAGGTTTGTAGGTTTCATGTAATGATACCCTAAGATGAAACCCGAACGATTTGATCATTGTCCGTCAACCTAGATAATAAAATACTCTCATTTATGTCAGACATTAATTTAGTTCAATTAATCTTTTGACCAATCAACCACGTTATTATCTTTTGATCGTCCATAAATACTTTAACTAAAATACTTGCGTCATAGGTATCTCGATTCTTGTTTTAATTAATATAAGACCTTGTACAGACGATCAAATATAATAATAAAAGGAAACCTTACAATGACCATATGAGTACAATGCACAAGTACAAATATATATTAACACTAAGTTATTATGTAAACAATCAAGTTGTTAACAAATAAACCGAATGCCAGAAGGTTTTTTTATTTAAAACCAGTGTCACTCGCGGTAATTAAAATATGTTTACGTACTTATTTAGAACTCATGATGCAAAACAACAAAAACACGTACCTACGTGTACTTTGCGACGGAACATACCCAAATCATGAAATACTTAATTTTGATACAGGCATAAATGTTTCTCAGGTAAATTGTCAGAAACGTCATAATGACTTATTAAATCATTAGCTAATTTATCATTTTCATTAAATTAGTTCATGAGTTTTGGCGCCATCATGAATGAAGATGATGATGGTTGCAATTTTTTCATTGTTATTGAATTTCGTGTTTATATTCAGTGAAATTAGTTAATTTAGGTGGGAATTAGATTAATTTTGTTCACTAAAAGTGCACAAAAATAATCATGAAGAAATTAGTATCGCTTATTTCCTCGCTGCCTTCAAAACTCACTATATGAGCTTAAGTAACGAAGCCAACGCTTTACTCAAGATCCTGACATGACATGACTTCGTACATAGTGACTAAGGACTGTATAAGAATTAACTAACTTGAAATTGGCTAAATAAGGCTTGAAAAACTATCGAAAGACATATTTATGAAAATTATTTCATCTTTTAATGTTCACTGCCGGTGTCAACTACCACCTTTCTATATTTTAACGTCCAATGAATGTTAGCAAATTTTGTCCTTGAAGTACTTATACAGTAATTATAGATAATTTTAATTTGTTAATTGCCACTTTACGAAAGCGCCATTAATTTTCTTGGTGTACAATATAAAGTTATGAATGGATTGCTAGTATATACAGTGACAAGATGTCTTAGTTAAGTTCACAATCTTCAAACTTCATCAGACGTATTGAGTGGTTTTTGGCTGTTATGAAACCCTACATGTATGTTACTACTGGACTAACTGAAGATTACACCTCTAATAGAGAAATGCAGATGTCCTTTCCATATACTGCAGACTCACTGTATTGTACTGAAGAGTCTTGTTATGGTAATTAACAAAGTTAAAACGAAACAGAAACCATTAGAGTGAGTCAGCGGTATTTGGTGATAACTTCAGGTCTTTATTAGGAGCATAACCTCCACTAATAATTTTGTCATTAGTGATATTGAGATGCTACCATCAATATACATATTTTTAGTTTTAATTTTTCATAACTGAATAATTCTTACTAGGTGTTGCCCGCGTCTGCGCCCTCTTTATTTTTTTAGAATTTATTTTTGTGGAAATTTTGTGGAAAGTCTATCTGACTTTACAGCCTCTAGTATTTCTCCTCATAAGAAATATTTTATGACATCGCTCGTTTGTGTTGGGAGAAAAGGACAAACAAGCACACAAACAAATAACGTAAGTATTCGGTAAAGTATAGTTAGGTGGACATGAATTGATGCTGTATACAGATTTGTACGCAATTAGCACAGAAGTGTTAGGAACTTCCGTCAACACTAATAATAAAACAAAGGCTATGGGTTTGTTAGCCTTTTAGTACGTGGCATTCTTAGTGTTATTGTAGGCTGTCTCACTGAGGTCAGTATTGATATTTATGATATTAACGAATAAGCAGATATTTGTCAGACTTCGTTGGCAACAGTTACAGCAACAGCAACAGAAAACTTTGGTATAAAAATAAAACTGTATTACCTATATACACTAATGGTAAAGAGCATTAGGTACCTATCTACAGCCGAGACTTTAAGCCGTTTGTATAAGTTATCACTGGATATCTTACTCTCTAAACACAATAATGGCAAGTATTCCTATTACAAAGAAAAAAGAAACTATTATTAATAAATTCGTTTTAACAATAATTTCGGGTCATAAGTTGTGAGTCATAGGTCATAAGTCATGCCAGGGTCTTAAGTGAAGCGGTGGCCTCTTTACTCAAGCTCATTTATTGAGATTTGGCGACAACGAGGAAAGATACAATACTAATAATAATAAATATTAAATTAAATAATTATAATTAACAACAAATAATAATAAATATTTGACTTGCGCACTTGAACTAAACAAAATTTAATTAATTGCCACCTAAATTAACTAAATTTACTCATAATTTATACAAAGTTCAATAACTACGAAAAATCAAAGACAATCTTCATTCACGATCATAGAAATGGGATATACTTAGAGGTCAATGTGCAAGATGGCGTCAAAACTCTCATATAATGTCTTTATTTCTACAAGTTTTGGCCTTCACGTTAGTATTTTACCATTCGTCAAGAAGAAATTTGCATCAAATTTTATATCAATTATATTAGTCATCAGTTAAAAGTTGTCAGTAAGTCATGTCAGGCTCTTGTTACACAAGCTCATGTAATGAGATTTGGCGGCAACGAGGAAATAGACGATACGCTAATTTCTTCACAATTATTTCATTTGTGCATTTTCACTGAACAAAATTGTACAATATGCCACCAAAATTAACTAATTTCACTCAATATGAACACGAAATTTATAAAAAAAACTTCGACCATCTTTTCTCTCGATGGCGCCTATAATGTCCTAATTTTAAATGACAGTCGTATTGACGCTTACATTGGTGTAAATCACAGATAATTAATCAAGTTTAATTGTAAACATGATACGGAAAATAACGGAAGTAATGGGCTATAGAGACCAGTTGGACAGGAAATAATCAATTACGTAGAGATACTTATTTAGGGCTTGGAATCTAAAGGGCTGTTAAAACACGTTCAGATTAAATGGAACCGCACAAATATACCTATTCTATACATGTAACAAAACTAGAGAAGAGTGAATTTCTGCACAATATAAATATTACAAAGACAATAAATCTGTTGATTTGTGCTTCAGTCACGCAATGTCTGCTTAATGGATTTCTTAACTGTTGGTAATCTGGTCCAGTTTAAAAGACAGATTAGTTTTTATTTCGGTATTTTAAGCAATTAGAGAGTACCAAACGAGAAAGATACAACGAAATGATTGAATTTGTATAAGGTACTAGCTTTCCCGGCGAACTTCGTTCTACCCGTTCAGTTTCTATGGGGAAAAATAAAGTAAAGTTTTTCCCACTTTCCCTGCAATGTTCCCGGCTTTTCTCTTCATAAGAACCTTATTCTAACAATATCTAACACAACAAAAAAATAATTAGCCAAATCGAATCAGTCGTTCGGAAGTTATGCGCTTACCAACACATTTAGTAATTCATTTTTATATTATAGATGTATGTAGGTACTCGAACGTCGCTAATTACGTACGTTACGAAACTTACGTTAATTGTATAGTTTTTATTTATGCTATGGTATATTGTGTGTGTTGTTGGTGTTACTATAAAAATAAAGAGGCATGTGTGTTGTTTCGTGTGGAGCTAGTTATATTTAGAGTCATCGTCTTCTGGTAAGTCCAATCCATTTGTTATCTTTCCTATTTAGTGGCGCTATAATACGTATTTGTATTTTTTTGGCGACAAGTTGAAAATCTAATGACTATCGCAAAATAACTGTAATGGGACGCGGACAATCGGAGGATTTCTACGTTTTCGACGAATTTTCTAAAATACTTGTATTATATGATCTATATATTAATACGCGATGCCAAAACTTTGGACCAATTTTTACGAAAACTGCGCAGACGCAGGAGTATAAAATTTGGCACACTTATAATTTATATGTAGGAGAAGTGCAGAACGCTAATATTTTTCAATGATAATGCTTACAAACTACATTAAATCTATAAATAAAACATTACCCACACTACCATGCATTTGACACACACAAACAAACAAATATATAGATGATAACGATAAAAGACCACAGATGGCGCACTAAAAAGTTTGGAAACAAAGTAGTAGGTCTTAAGAAATAAAGATGGCGTACTTACTTTGTTTTCGAATTTAGATCAATGGGCAACCACTAGTAATATTATACTCTCACTACTTATTCACACAAGACGAATAACACAGCGTTGTTAGGTTGGCAACACACCATTTGCATTTTTGTGTGCATAGTCAGTAAGGAAATCCGTCTGCTTATGAGGCTTCTTGTAGGTAAAAAAATATATAATTTATTTACTTCTTCACTTCCGTAAAACTTATTTGTTTCTATAATACGAGTAGAATAAACATAAATATATTTTAGATAAACAGTACTGAATTAATAATTCTACGTATTAATGAATTTTCGGATGACGTAGAAAGTGTATCGTGGTAGAGAAGACGGTGAAAATAGGTTCAAAAAGATGACCTTAATTATGATTTATTTCATAATTGACCGCTAAGTAATAAATAACTTAGAAATCTAATTTGTCAGAGCTAAGTTGAAGTAGATATCCTTATCCAAACTTCACTTTCTCCTGCCAACTGCATATGATTAACAGCGTCTAGCAGTAGCTTATCGGTTTATTTTAATATTAATGCTGTAATTAAACGTAACATACAAAATTACAACGATTACTTGATACTTAAGTCACTTAAAATAATTTATTTCGGTTTATAATTAGTGGCAAAAATTAGTAGGTAATTGTTGCTCGCAAATTTCCTCCATTATTAAACGTTTACCTGTTTTTATATTATTTATTTTCTTTATTTTGGCTTAGTAATACTCAGTGTAGATCCGGGCTTCTTTGCAGAATAGATCATCTGCCTTCATGGCAGGCAGCTTGTAAAAGGCGAGCATAGGCTTACCGCAACTGACACCGTGACATCTGACTAGGTGGTAGAGTTTCGCAGCGACTCACCCGGATTGGTACCACTGCCTTACCTATTCCTGCCGCCATAACATCATTACTTGTTCCGATTCCTAGGGTAAGGTAGCCGGTAAACTTACTTTTGCTTGAGGCCTAACATCCCGGTCTCAGGTTGGCAACGCACCATTACATTGGTGTCTCTAGGCGTAACAAACTTTTTGAATTCAGGAAACGCGAATTTGAGAACCTCCTCCTTTTTGGAGTTGGTTAAAAATAAGAATAACAAAGGAAAACAGTACGCGATTGTGAAACATCACAATGGTCAGTGTTAGGATCCTATCGGTAAGTGAGACCACCAGCATTGAATATTAAATCTTATGTCACTTGTTAATACAAATACAGGTTAAGTGTGTGATAAAATGCTTATTGTAACGGTGCAAAACGTCGTAAATTATGCTTAAATATCCATTTCACCTAAATTGGTGGTCAATAAACTTTATGCTTAGATTCCTTTCTTTATCTACACATATTACAGAATCGTAACACAGCTGTGTCTGTTCATGTGAAAAAACTGATCTAATTTGGATGAAATATTTATAAATCTTTGAAAGAATCTATTTTAAATTAGTATTTGAAAGATAATTGTTTAAAACACAAGCTATACTTCATTATAAACAGTCATAATAGAGTGAAGATATCTTCATTCGAAAGAAATATACAACCTATTAATACTGTGTAAGCGGAGTCGTAGGCGTAGAATAGTAATAAACTGATACATTTTAAAAACCAAACTGTAATATATAAAATAGATAAAATCTTTTAAAAACAAGAAATAAAGATTAAATTCATTAATTGTTAATGACAAAGTAATTTGAATGTCCGTTCATTTTTACCATATACCTACCTACTACCGCTCATTTCGATAATTCTGGTTTACAGTAATTTAATCTGGCACTTTTCATCCGATTTTTATATAGAACTAGCTGTTGCCCGCGACATCACCGGCGTGGTCCCACAGGAACACTGTTTCGGGATAGAAACTATTCTATGTGTTAGTCCAAGTTACTCTCTGCGTGTGCACCAAATTTCGTGAAAATCGGTTCAGCAGTTTTTGCGTGAAGGCGTAACAAAAAAAACAGATAAACTTTCGCATTTAATAGGATTGGCTATAGATTTTAGAGTTTTGAGACGACCCGCTGCAATTTGTAAAAATCACCTAACAATCGGTATTCTCTGCTATCGTTACGGTTTTTTGGACCATTGCAAAATAATTTAGACAATTACGAGCTTAGACTAATTATACAATGCTTTTGTTATAACATTTTTTTGAAGTGTGGATAGTCCCCCGGATACCCACTGCTCTCGGGGGAGAATAGAGGGTTATGTCGGACTCGAACCGACTAAAAATCATGCTATGACCTTCGTGACGCCTGTCTAGGAGCGAGATTTGGCCTTGGCATTCAACATCCAGCGTTGCCAGAACGTTACTTTTGTAACATTTTACATTACTTTTGACCCTCCAATGTTAATTCTATGTTACACGACACAGAATATTACTTTTGCGTTACTTTTTAGATTTTCAAACAAAAAAAATATCGTGAATTGGAACGCATTTGAGAGCATGCATATTACATTTTTTTCAAGCTAAAAGCGAGGAAGCATTTGATGTTTTCTAGGAAATTTAGAATTTGGATTAACAGATTAGTAGAGGTTCGAACATAAAAATAGAATATAAAAATAGATTCTGTTTCAAAATATTTACAAAATAAAATGAAAACTTTTTTTTAATACTTTTGACTTAAACTTAAAATTCTGATATTATTTTTTGGAATTACAGTTGTAATCGAAATTTGGAATTTGGATTGACGGTTTAGTCGAGGTTCAAACTAGGATAAAAAATAAAAACAGATAAAATAAAAAAAAAATTAAAATAATTTTGACGTAAGCTTAAATTCTAATATTATTTAGAAGGATATGATACATACAAGGATCAGACAATAAGACTAAAATTGGTGTAGGAAGAGGAACTTTATGGAAACAAAGGTTATTCTATAATGAAGAATGATCATAGTTAGGGCAAACAAAAAATATATGGTTAAGATCACCAGTGTCAGTGCCACATTCACAGATAATCAAAAACTAGCGGAACGCCCAGGTTTCGCATGGATATAAAATATACCCACAAAACTTCCTCTTCAAACAATTTATCTATTAAAAAAACCTAATCAAAATCCGTTGTGTAATTTTAAAAATGTAAGCATTCAAAGAGACATAGGGACAGAGGAAGCGACATTGTTTCATACTATGTAGTGATATGCGGATTAAATAGATCTACGTGTATCTGTGTGACTGAGCCTCATCCGGGTGATGATATATGTAAATAATTTGTCAAGCTTTTAACTAATGAACCATGGTTTTATAGGCATTGACTATTGTATTAACGAATATGTTTTACCCTTCACATAGCTGCCACTTTCCCATTGTTTTTTCCACAATTTCCTAAGATGAATTTCAGGAAGGTTGGTTAGGTCATGGCTATAATGGACATATGGATATATTTAACCACATTGAATTGCCTCCCTAGCATAACGGTCAGCTCTCTCGTTTCCGGATATATCAAAGGCTTGGGACCCAAACAAAATAAATAAAGAGAATAGAGATTATGTTTTGATGAACACTCGTATAGTGGAGAAAATTAATTTTTTTGTACGATACCATAGTATGTATGAAAAACGACTATGCCAACATTATTAGATTTTTAGAGGTATCAGTGAAAATTAAAGCCCTTCCAGTTTTCATTAATATTGTTGTTAAAATAATGATACAGCAGAGATACTACATTTATATATGTGTAAGTTTATTACATTTTATATTAGGGTGAATGATACATAGTCATTTTTTTAAAGGAAACGTTTGAGATTTAAATCTAGTAGAATTAAATTCATTATATTTGTTAAAACTTTGTACAAGGGAAGGAACTGATTTATGATTCCAGTATTTGTGTGACATTAATTTTACTAAGGTTGAATACATTCGACTTGTAAAGTAGAAGTAGGACTAGATCTCAAGGTTCCCAGAACCACTCGCAGGGCCTTAGATTGAATTGAATAAAAATTTTTCATGTTACTTTTTTCGACAAAATGTTACTTTTTGGTCAGTGCCATGTTACTTTTGACTATCTGCCACTGGCAACACTGTCAACATCTTGCTTCGCGGCTACGGCGCGGTCACACACTGAAAGAGGAGCGACTCCGGCCACTGGAGTCGCCCCCCAAGCGTGCGAGGCTGAGGAAAAATAACGTTGCCAGGGATTGGACGTGTGCCGGTTGGCCATAATCTTGGCACCTATCACTTAGAGTCTTCCGCTAGTCATGGGTGCCTTGGTTTTGCTTTTGCCAACCTCTTCGGCGATATGGATGTGAAATAGTTTTGAGTAGAAAGCTATAAGAGGTTGTTATCTCCGCTTAAGTGAATATTGTATAAAATCATTTGATTTTAGTCAGTTTTGCAAAAAATAATGACTTTTTATTTTTGTAACGCTGGTGATATATAATCGCCGTTCACTCGCTTAGTATTACGGATATTGAATTAATAAATGTCAACACCTCGGCTAGACAACAAAAAACAATAAACATTATATCATATTTCAAAGCACAGAATATACTTCCTGGTTTTAGCAAAAACAGATATTTCATATAAATCCCCTGTCACAGTGCACCTATGTTCGGAATAAACTCCAACACAATAGAAAAAAAATTAATCAAATTTGGTAACGTGACATTTGGTACTATTTAAAAGATAGGATAGTAGTGTTCTTTTCGATTCTTCAGCTAATTCCCACAAAAGAAATAAAAACTGAAATGTGCGCAGAATGCCGCGGGCGACATCTAGTTTGAACTTTGGTATTTAGTGCTAACTGAAACATACCCGCAATTTATACGCACTTAAAACAACAGTTTTGAATATATATCATTATCAGAAAACTTACATAAATTATGGTTTTTCGTGCTTTATTATTCTTTTTCTATAAAACACGCGTGTTAGATAGGTATATAATAAATATATTATAAATAAAAAATATTTTAATTATTTGATGGAAAGCAAGCAGTAACTAAAACAATTTCTGGCTAACGCATCAGGTTGAGAGATATAATGTATATATTATATTTGTGGAAAACTTAATTAATAACAAGCAAAAAACGTAACAAACTACAGTAAGGCCTGCCACATACCTTCGAAATTTTGTTAAGGAAAGCTGGTATGAAAAAAATCGTACGCAACAAATCTAAATAAGTATGTAGACATGCCACACAAGTCAGGAATTTTTCCGAATTCGAGTAAATTTGTATGGGGCGCCATTTTGTTTCGACATCTCTTGCCCACAAAGCTCGGTGAAGTTGCAAAAAAAATCGCGAGATTAGCAATAAATTAGTCATTCAAAAAAAAATTGACATCTCGAAACGGTATATCATTATATATCATATCATTAAAGGACTTCCGAATATAGGCAGAGTGTTGGTACTCGTACTACAAAGCAGATAAGTTAAAGGCCTTGTTGCGAGGAAGTTTGTTTTACAATTTCTTCGCCTGATTGGAGACTGGGTTACGTTTCCAACCCTAATCTCTTCTTTAAAATTCTTTGCAATAAATTAGGAATCTTGTAATAAATAAATGTTTCGATTTAAATATTAAAATGTATATAAATACTATCTTACACTCGTGGGTATTTGCCTAAAATAAAATGAAATTGAAAATTATTTATTTGCGGAATATCTGTGTAAATGAGATATTACAAAAATATTTAAGTATATCAACATATTCTACCACATTTTGGAGTGCAAATGTTTTAATATTTATGTAATATATAATCTACATGACTACCTATAAAGTTTCATCTAAGTCTGTTCAGTAGTTTGTGGGTAAAAGAGTAACAAACATCCATCCATTTTTACAAACTTTCACATTTATAATATAAGCAGGATTTATTTGAAATATTAATACTTAATCAATTAAATATTTGCACATCGTAATATGTTGGTATGCTTAAATGTCCTTGCAACAACAATTTAACACACATATTTCGCAAATAAATAAATTACTTTTTAAATACCAAAACAAACAAACACCCAAAACCTAAATACAGACATTTAATGGCACTCGATACTCCCTGCCTTCACCATAAGGGACTTAGCGTGAAGATATATATGTATGTACAAAAGAAACTGTCCCTATCAGAAATCGATTTTGGCCTTCATAGATGGTCGGTGGTGCTCGACGTGTTTGGTGCACACACAAAAGATTATAATGTTCTTAAATAAAAGAAACAAGTTTGCAAATGAGATCCGTAAATATGTAGTAATTTGAAACAAAATAGCTCGAGTCTGTCACAACAGGTGCAGCTATAATGCACACATTGGGAAAGATTTGAGACATGTTCGATGTATGCAGTGAAAAAGGTTTCGACACGTTAGGCGAGAAATAGTCGATCACGCCAGGACAAAAATTAGAGCAGCTCCTACGGTAACGCTAACGTAGCCACTGTCGATGATCAAACGAGCGTGGCTCAAATGGACCACAGAACAAACATAAAACAGTATGGAAACGAGGCCTAGTTGATAAAATACTTACATACGCTCCAGTGAAGCAACGGATTGTGATGTAATTTTTTACATCAAAAGCTTTGCAATAACTGGTAAAGATAACCCAACAAAAGAGAATCAATACTCGTGGCAATTTAAAAAAATGGCGGATACAATAATAACGTGATCACTCGTTTGGACGCACACACAACTGCAGCACCGCGAAAATTGTTTAGCTGCCTCGTCTTAGCGCATGTTTGCATGAGTGTTCCGTTTGGATCTTTTGTACTGGTAGTTTCCATACTGTTTCATATTTGTACGTAAATATAGTACATGTTCTATTGATTGGTATAACAATGACTGACAATTTCCACGTTTCGTTGCCACCATATGTTACTTTCACCACTACTTTTTAATTTAAAAGTAACTAAAGGCCTATCCGCATTTCCTTTTCTTAGTATGAAAAGTCGGCCTTGTATCAAATATCAATTTGAGATGCTTAATTTATTTTGTATTTTAATTCGTATTTGTATTTGTAAACTTAAATTGTAATTGCTTTTGTAACAGTAAAGAATGTTTTAAGAGCAGTAAAACCTGCTACGAATCCTAATAATTACGATACTTTACGTGAATGTGTGTCAATATTTTTAAATAAATAAAACACTTGTACTATTTTACGCATCACTTATAATTTATTATTTTATAAATACCCTTCCGGTTTCGTTTACAACAGAACCCAAAGCGCCGACGATGGAAAATATCAAATATATTTGAACATGTTTCATCTATGTAAACAAAAATTTAATAATTTTCTCAGACACAATCATCATCCAAGCTTGGTATCAATGTGACAAACTCTAAGGAACTCTCCATCAAATAAAACAGGAAATTTTAAATTCAGTTAGCATTCCTTTTTAAAAGTCAGTTACGAGATGAGCGGTTCGTTGGTTCCGTCTAAATTAGAGGAGTTGCAGAAGACATACTTAGATCAAGATTTAGAAAGCCGCACATGTGAAGCTAAATGATATCAGTTTATTATCTTTTGGGATTCCCATTACAATTAATTTTTTTTTCTCGCCGTGTTCGTCCCCGTCTTTTGAGTAGAATAGACCATCTGCGTCTCTGTCATGTAACTTGCTGCACAAAAGGGATCTTACCTATTCCTGTCGCCACAATGACTGTCACATTTCGGTTCGAAGGGTAGGGTAGCCGATAGACTTGCACAATAGGCTTAACATCTCGGCCTCAGGACAAAAACGTAGTACCTGAGACATATGTAGGTATAAGGTATTTAAAAATTAGTGCTCGAAATTCAGGCTGGATATTCTGAATAATTAACTGAAATAGAAATAATAATAATAAAATGAGACTTTTTTTTATGTTATAGGAAGGCAAACAAGCAGACGGATTTCCTGATGGTAAGAAATTAACGCCGCCTAGAGACACCAAAAATGGTATTGGTGCGTTGCCAACCTGAGGTCAGGATGTTAGGCCTCGAGCAAAAGTTAGTTTACCGGCTACCTTACCCTCTGAACTGGAACACGTCATGACGTTATGGCGGCAGGAATAGGTAAGGCGCTTGTACCAATCCGGGCAAGTCACTGCGAAACTCTACCACCTTGTCAGATGTCACGGTGGTAATGATGATAAGCCTATGCTCGCCTTTTACGAGCTGCCTGGCAAGAAAGTGAGATGGTCTATTCTGCAAAGGAGCCCGGACCAACACGGGGAAATTATAGCACTTTTAATATTCCTAAAGGGTCGATGAACCCACGCGATGTGCGGCGAATAGCTGAGAGCGCTGTAATTTTAGCGACAATCTATGTTTTTAATTTGCTTAGTTTCATTTATTGATTTTTTAAGCTTTTAGGCATGTAGTCCGAGCTCCTGTATGAAACTATTGCTAGCTGAAATATCGTGAACTACCTAATTCAAGAAAGCATTGTATAGGTGAAGATTTTCACTTACCTTCAGGAGAGTCATGTACTTGTTCGCTGATCTCTCACACAAAAAATATCATGGATATTCTTTCTTCTCTTACTTTCTTTTTTATCTCACACAAAAAATATCTTGTATTTTCTTTCTTTCCTCGTAACCTTAACGTTTTGCAGTTTACTGAGAATGTATCATAAATTTGGACAATAAAGTAGGTAAACGTAAACGTTAAAAGGAAGCTGTAACATATAATTTTAAACTGATGTCTTTACAGCTTCCACTTAATAATATAAAACATTATATGTGTCAAGGTATAGATACGTGAAACTTGGAGCTTGTAACATATTACTTCCTTGCTCGAATTGGGATCCTCCGCTCTGCGTATACTTGCCGCCACAATGACTATGTCACGTTCCGATCTGGAAGGGATAGTAGCCAATAGACACACATAATAGACCTAACAACAGAGGTGTCTATAAGTTACCAATGTCTTTTACCGTCAGAAGACCCATATACTTGTTGCCGCTGTCACTTATATACCTACTTATCACATAAAAAGAAATTCCTTGTTCTTCTAGACTTCTGTTTTATAAAATTGAAACCATACAAGCAGACGAGTTTTACAATAAGCAATACAAGCAAACCTAAACAGAAACATGTTTAGTCTGTTGAATTTTTTTATATAACTATAAATTTTAAAGAAAGAAAAATAAATGGCTCCAGACAGGATTTGAACCTATAATCTTTCGTCTCAAGCCGACGAATGGTCTAACCATTCGAGTTCCGTTTTAATTCCTTTCTTTACAGTTAACGTGGATAGTTATGTCTCATGTAAACACCGTTCTAACTTCCGACTACCTAATTAATCAGTTTGTCGTTAGATGAAATTCACATTTATAATGGCCATAAGTATCGATTGTCTCAAGGTATTTTTATTTTAGCACTTGCCCTGTGCTTGAGTTAAATTTCTATAAATTTAAAAAAAAAGAAAATAAAGCAAGTTTACCAACAATTAATCACTGTCGTGCTTTGAGCATGACAGTGGCGTTCACTGACATCAAATTGTTAAGAATAAGTAAGACGATGAGATGAAGATACCCACCAGTATATACCGTTGTAACGCCCCACCCAGTCCGACCCTACTAAAATAATCACGTAATACAAACTTCTAGGTAATTTCATCAGCAAGTGATAAGATCGCATCCCGACAACAAAATCATAAATTTCGTGAAAAAATTAAGTCGGTTACGAGGAAATTGCGCTAACTTATCATTATAAATCTGTGTCAGTTTGTATACGTAACATATGTAAAACATATATGTCAATACATAAAGACAGGCGAAATTTGTAAGCTCGTGTTTAAATCATGCAATTTCTCCCAACCACCGGCAAGATTGATGGCAAAGTCGTTAACGTGGAGCTTCAAAGTTATGGATGTGGCAAATGATCAAGATGTTAAAATAAATACAAAAATGAACATGAATAAATAAATATTGCATTGTAAGTTTTTTTTTATGTTATAGGAAGGCAAACAAGCAGACGGATTTCCTGATGGTAAGAAATTCACGCCGCCTAGAGACACCAAAGATGGTAATGGTGCGTTGCCAACCTGAGGTCAGGATGTTAGGCCTCGAGCAAAAGTAAGTTTGCCGGCTACCTTACCCTCCGAACCGGAATACGTCGTGACGCCGCCGCCGGGACGTTAAGGCGGCAGGAATAGGTTAGGCAGTGGTACCAATCCGGGCGAGTCGCTGCGAAACTCTACCACCTAGTCAGATGTCACGGTGTTAGTGATGATAAGCCTATGCTCGCCTTTTACGAGCTGCCTGGCAAGAAAGGCAGATGGTTTATTCTGCTAAGGAGCCCGGACCAACACGGGGAAAAGTTATACAAAAATTACATAAATAGTAATAAATATACATAACTTACAATGATCAAACGAACTACAAAACAATACAATGGCTGCTAAGAGACCACTCAGTTAATTTACATAAACACATTTGGGTTTCGCTGTTAACCAATCTCGCATCTTTATAACTAACACATCTTACTTTTAATATGAGATATACCATTTACATTGTTGAATGTAATGTACACTATTTAACTAGTTGCATGTATGTCAACCAACGATAACCGGAAAACCAGATAAAAATCTAACTAATGGTAAAAAAATAATAATAAATGAAAAACTAACTAAAAAGTAGATAAATACTCTATGATTTGCCAACCGGGAAATGGAATCCCGGAACTCACGTAGTCAACGCTTACACCACGAGACCATAGAAGCAATAACATTGATATTTGACAATGTGATGCCTAACGTTTTGATGCCTAACAATGCCTTCTTATGAAAACGTCTTGCGTAAGTTTTGCTTACTCCCTAACCGCAAATATTAGTAACACTTTGCAAAGATATTTTTGTGAATTATTGAAAAATAACAGGTAAATAAGATATAATATAAAACAGTAAATCTAAAATAGTACGACCTTTCATCTCAGATAGTACGACCTCTCATCAAAGATGTATTCCTTAACGTCGTTAGATACTTCCACAAACGGACGAAGAAGACAAACCATTATTTCACATCTTCATTTATTTTTTACTCCTTTTGGGGCATCATTACTACCTACCAAAATAACAAACTCAATATGTACTTATTCTAAATCAATGCGTTATAACACAGAGAGTCACAGAGTCGTCACTTTTAAAAAATCCTGACACCTCCACTTGTTTCTTGCTCTTTACTGTACATTCCCATGGAAACGCGCACGCATCAGCACGCAGGTGCACCTCGGGCCATTTATGGTGTTTCAATTAAATCGCTTTTGACCGACAGACGGTCGTTAAACCTTAACGTTGATCTAAAATATCGTGTTGGGGCTTATTTTTTATTACTTAAAATTTAATTGTAATAAAAAACAAAAACAACATTTTCTGTTCAAAAGCAGAGAAAAACAAAGTTTCCGATTTATAGAAATCTCTAGACACCAAAGATAGTAACGATACAAAGTCACTTGATAACGCAAGGCGCTGGTACCAAACTGAACGACTTGCCGCAAATTTCTACCACCTAGGCATGTCCATGGTGTTAGTGACAATATGCTATGCTCTAAGCAGACAGTCTTTAATGGGCTCGGGTCCTATTACTTCTTTAATAGTTTATCCAAAATTTTGCCCATCGACGAAATATGACGAAATTGACGAACCAATTAACGGCTACCAAAATAATCTTGTAATTGTTGATCAGTATGTTTGTGATTAAAAATATAGATTTTGAGCGATGAAGGATTACTTAACACTTTTTACCTACATTAAAAGTTTGGTAAAAATGTGTGTTAAATTCGTTTTTTTATCGGCGTTTGAATGTAGTCTTATCATGATTGTTGTGATTTCTATATACCTAGTTGTTTTTTGTTTTATTTATTTTTCTGTTTAGTAAATACTGACCATGTTATTTTTTTAGCTTTAATTATAATGCATTGGTACCTACAGTTTAAGATTTGATGATGCTGCAAAAAAGTGAGATCCGTTGACTATTATTTATTGATATTGGTCATTTGTAATTAAATTAAAATATAAACGCCCCACTTTTCTTATCCTCAGGCTCTGACAGAAAACCAGCATTGTAGTCCCTACTGCAACATTTTTACTGAGTCAGTACACCTTTTTCCAGAGGTGATACATAATGATAAGTATGATATTCCTGTAAAATTGTTAGCTTTAAATTAGAACTACACTTTGTATGTTTTCTTTATCATGTACTAATTATGTTTGATTTCTGGTAACACATGACATGTCTAAATTCGCGTAAGATTTGAATCGCCCATTTAAGCAATTTAACACTTCCCATGTTAATGTAATGTGTTGAAAACTAGCCCTAAATGGGTGCAAACTTAATACAGTTGATGCGTGCATCAATCAATGCATGCATTTCTTTATAAGTTTTTGATGAAATCGTTAATCAAGTGTTTATAAGTGCTCTAAAGACTTACTAAAGATATTATTTAAAAAAACTAAAACAAAAATGCCGAAGCCAAAGATCAAACTTTAAACAGGTTATTGGGCTTATAAATATTATGAGCGTGTTAAATTTTATACAAAGTTCGATTTGTCACGCACCAAATCATATCAATCACTATATTTTATCGACCATGTGGCCCCGACCCCCCCCCGGGTCTGTGGGTCTGACGGAAAGGTGATTCTTTCCAGTTCAAAATTATTTTAACTTCAAAAATTTACACAAAATCATAAGAAAAGGTCCAGTGGAACAAAAAAACAAGGTTTTAGATATACTGCTCTTAATAAGTGAAATAGGGTACTATCGAATTTTCAGGAACTTAAAACTTTAAAATTATCAAAAGTTGTGCTTTTAGCAGGGATGGAAGGTACACCGCGGATGTAGAGAAGAGAGTGAGTGCAGGGAATAGTGTGAATGGAGCGTTGGGTAGGCTATTCCAAAGCGAGGTTTTGAGTCTAAAAGCTAGACTCGCTTTGCATAATTCTGTGCTTATCCCAACGTTATTGTATGGAAGTGAGAGTTGGGTATATCAGAAAGATCATGAAAGTAGGATAAATGCGGTCGAAATGAGAGCACTACGGAAAATCTGTGGTGTAACGCTCGCTGACCGCATTCGTAACAGTGAGATCCGAGAAAGAGTGGGATTGAAAGAAAGTGTTGGTGTTAAAATGCGAAAGGGCATGCTCTGCTGGTTCGGGCATGTGGAAAGAATGACAGATGAAAGATTGACAAAGCAGATATACAATGCGAATGTGGATGGATGTAGGTACCCGGGGAGACCAAGGCTGACATTTCACGATCAGATCAATCGAATATTATCCGAGGGTGGTGTCAAGAGTCTCCGAAACCGGCGTGTTTGTATGAAAAGGGTAATGAATGTGAAGGAAGCAAGACAGGTTTGTCAGGATCGTGAGGTCTGGCACTCGATACTCTCTGCCTACCCCGTAAGGGACTTGGCGTGAAGATATGTATGTGTGTGTAAAAGTTCTTAATAAAAGCGTTATTTAAATATTTTTCTAAGAAGCAAGAAATTTCGCTTTTGAGCTTCCAAAACATAACAGCTACAAAACAAATAGACTTATTAAGATAAACTTCAACTTTTAGAATTGCTATTAAGCAGTATGGAATTTCAGTTCTCGGAATATTATCCCAACTCGTGGAAACATACTGGAAACATCGACAGTCTCAATGTACAAAAAGAATGTTCGCCTCAGTGTCTGGCTCGTCGGTGCAGCGGTGGCATCCGACCTAACTTTTTTAGGGCCCTTTAAAGTTGCCGCTTCGAAATACTTTTCGAAATTGTTAGAAGTTAATGATTGCAATTCTAACTTTTTCTGCCATTTTTTATTCAAAACATAATTTAAAAAAGAGATAACTAATAATATTAACTTGAACCGATACTCATATTTAAAAATGTAATCATTCTAATAATTTAATTCACATTGTTTCCATAGGTACTTCTTATCGTCGGTGCTTGGTGAAATTCTATTCTTGACGTAATTTTTTAACTTTACTTGTACTTTCAGATGATGCTTAAACAGCGAAAACGGTTATGGTATTAGGTACAATAAAAAATATTGTGGAAAGTACAAGTGATTTTAAAAAATTGTGTCTGAATTGACATTATTTGTCTATAGGTAAGTAATTTTAGAAACTTGCTAATTAATACTTTAATTGTTCTTTTTTCTGACAGATATATATATTTGCGACGCAAAGTCTCCTAAGAAATGCTATGCTACTAACGGTATGTTAAGTTCCTGCAAAATTGATATAAACATAAAAAGACAAAATAAATAGTTATACAATAGATATATTACACATAATTATAACATAATAAAAGTGAATCAAGGTGTTTGTTGGTGAGTTTGGTTAGACAAAGAAAGTGAATTATGTGATTATATGTCCAGAAATAAAAGAATATGGTGGAAAAAACCTAAAAAAGGAACAAAAATTTAAGAATATTGAATATACCCTGCAAGAGAAAATATTTCGACGTACGTAAAAGACAATAATTTCGCCAACGTCTTGCTAACTAGAGAAATGCATTTAAGTATGTGTAGAAAGTGATTGGAATAGCGGTAATTTTTATTGACATAAAATATTTTTACTAGAAATTATCTATGTAAAAACGGATACGGCTATAGAGAGGTCTTGCTGTCAACATTTAAACCTTGAGCAATTTTCCTTTATATGAATGGAGATAAATCTAATAAGTCAGAGATCATTAAAATTGGTACAACAGTTCTTGAGTTTTAAATATAACATACATTACAATTTTACTTAAAAAATCAAATTGATAGATACAAATATTTAAAATATCAAAGTAATACTAACCTTATTAAACAGTTATGTTAGATCATGCTTCATCCTATTAATATTATAAATGCGAAAGTTTGTATGTATGGATGTATGGATGTTTGTTACTCTTTCACGCAAAAACTACAAAGCCGATTACGATGAAATTTGGTATGTAGGTAGCTGAAGACCCAGAATAACATATAGGCTACTTTTTATCCCGGAGTTCTCGCGGGATTGGGACTTACGCGGGTGAAACCACGGGGCGCAGCTAGTAGTAAAATAAAAATGCTGCTGTCCAAATTTAAATTTACTACATTCATTTGCAGTTACTTTAATTAAGCATATTAATTAATTTTGAAAACAAAATTCTTTGAATTATGCAATTACCTATCTTCCTCATTATCTAATAACAATGTAACGATTATCCGCTACAACTAGATATTATGCAGTATAAATAAATAAAATAAGTTACTGTCGTTATATAATCAGTGTGTTTTGTTTTAGGTCTTTTAGAATAAGTAATCAATCTTAATTTATAATAGGGGTGTTTAAATTTGATAAAATTGTATTTTTTATTGACTCCTATACCTAGAGAGTTTTATAAAAACAATAAACTAAAGTATTGTGCAGCAGTATGTCGTATCTAAATTATTGAGTAGTGTTACTTTTGACTTACATTCAGTACCATGTTTTATCCAATTGCCAAGTAGAGAGAGAAATCTCGTACCGCCATTTTAACAGATAAAACAGAGAAACAGAGAACTTCGGCTACAGTTCTACAGCGCGGACAAATGACCGTAATAAATGTATGTATCACTCTTCAATTGTTAAAGAAAATTATGACAAACGTTTTAGTTACGTATGATTTGAAACTTAAATTGTTGCGTATTTATTACTCATACTGATTTTATTCCTTTAATTTAAAATAATACCCCATCATTACATTAATCACATTACAGGATATACCTTTTTTGTACACCCCACCCCCCAAACACCCCACGCCACTATCCCATATGGGGTACACTTTCGGGTGTAGTGGCGGGTATCCATAATGGAAAAAAGGTATTTAATTACACTATTTGAGTCGTAGTTATAAAACATTAAATAAAATAATAGAATAATACCTTCTTAAGTACAACTAATACAATATCAATAATATTATACTAGGAATCCATAAATGTATTATATAAAATAATGATCGAGGATTGTCTTCAATTTAGGATTCGTAACCTCGTACTACTTTGATATTCGTTTTTGTTCAACATAGCATTTAAGTAAGCTCAAATAAAGCTTTTATATCATCCTTGGCATAAATGCACTTATATAAAATGTCACACAATAATTAATTCATAGCACAAAACACATACGTCATCGTAGTATTGCTAGTGAGTTTATACTAAAAGCTTATTTTTTTATATTTTTTGGGGGGTCATTGGCCAGAAGCGTGCACGTCGCGATCCCTGCCAGTCCATTGGACTGCAATTCTGGCCCGAAA
>NJDD01002991.1:5303-47790 GCA_002245505.1 Calephelis nemesis
CCCGCCTGCGCCTGCTGTCGCACCCGCTCCCGCGTTGCCGACGTGCAAGTGGTTGCGGAGCGTCACCAACTCCGAGCTGAGGCTTAACAATCGTCGCTGCAAGTGCACCGCCTCGTTGGACGATGAAGCGTCTAAAATAATAAAAATATCATTTGAAATGTTGTGGGAGTATTGTCGCTAACAAAAAAATACATATTTATATTTTAAATTATCACACACATGCACACACACATCACATATTTCATTTTAAATATATATTTCTCACTCATATTTCCACAATTACTAGCTGTTAGTTTATTAACGCATCATTAGCTCGTAATTACAACTAATGCAACTTAGTTGAAATGTCGTGCACCTAATATAAATATTAAAATAGGTGTTAAGATCCGTTAATAAACTAATTGAATTAAAATAGATTATAATATTTTTTTATAATATTGGAAGGCAAATAAACAAACGGATTTTCTGATGGTAAGAAATTAACGCCGCCTACAGACACCAAAGGTGGTAATGGTGCGTTGCCATTTCGTCGATTTTCATATTTATTAATTTATTTAACCCTTAATATAACATGTTTAACAGGCGAATTTAATGCAATTGGCGTTATTTTCCAGCTGATCTTAGCGGCAACATAAAACCTAAATCTAAAACTATTTAGTCCTTAAGTGATAATATTATATCAAGAAATATTTTGAAATCAGAATGTTCACTTTGTCTGATTATTCGCTCATGATACGAATAGCGATGATATAATATTTGAACGGCAGACGTTAATTTTAAATTTTAGATCAAGTAAGTACCCCAGAAGGAGTAGGAAATGTTAGCTTTAGTAGAATTTATTACAAAATGAAAATAATTAATCTTATACCTTTAAACGAGCAATTCTTGTACGATTTTCATGAAATTTAGTATATAGGGGGTTTCGGGGGCAATAAATCGATCTAGCTAGGAATCATTTTTAGAAAATGTCATATTCGTGTTTTATTGTTGTTTTTAAGTAACGAAGTCCGTTGTTAAGTAAAGTCAATGATTGTTTGCTTTGAGGTTAGACTTTTTAAATTTTCGTACTTAAATATAATTTCCAAAAAACACAATTTATAAAAAAAACAAAAAAAAAATACCGAGCAAAGCTCGGTCATCCAGGTACTAGTAATACTCCAGGTTTTTCACAGACCACTGTAAGCAAATGTAGGCTATCTATATTTAGTTCATTTCAAACATCTTCGTTTCAGGTATCCATGTTTTTTCAGACGTTCTTTCAGCTCAACGTTTTATACATCAGAAATATTGGTTTTTAATAATAAAAATAATATCCGACAAAACTTCGAAAGGCGCACGGAAGTAGGACCTCTTATATCCGCGTTTCTATCCGTCGCTGTAGCCGCCATTTTCCTCAACGAAACAATTTATGTTGCGTTTTTTGTGCATGTAACACGCACGTACAGTTTTAAATTATCCAATGAAATACAATTACAGATAGAGACAGCCAATTTTTTTCACTCTTTTTTTTAATTTTTTTTTAGGTTTTGGCATTCACGTTAGTATTTTGCCATTCGTCAAGTAGAGATTTGCATAAATTTGGATAAAATTTACCAAAATTGGGATTCAATTACAGTCATAAGTCGTCAATAAGTCATATCAGGCTTCATTACTCAAGCTCATGGAGTGAATATGGCGGCAACGAGGAAATACACGATACGCTAAGATGGCGCCAAAACTCTCCGCCAATTCTTATATAGCCAGGTTTACCAACTATTCTTTTTTTAAATAAATTTTATGCCTTTTAATACTAACTGAAAATGAAGTTTTACCCAGCAACGTAAATTATCAAGAAATGTGATGTATCTGTTTGTAAGTTTTTATTAGGGTGAACACGATCTAAGGCAACGAAGAAGATGATTTAAAGATTGATTTATATGGGAGATGACTAGGACTGGGTTACCGGCTATTCTCCGGTACACAACAGGATAATGACAAGGCTGAAATTATTGTGGCAAGTATGTGGTAGCAATCTAGGCGAGGAGTTGCACAGCATTCTACCAAATACATCCTTTTTTCATAGTCGAGACTATAAAAAAAGGAGGAAGTTACACGTTGGACTCCTAAATTTTTTGTATGTTAATCGATTTATCCGTCATTTCTGACTGAATGTTTTTTGTTAAAAATGCGTACGAGCCCAAGTACGTTCTTGAAATATAAATTGAAAAAAGCTTTTATTACGTGTAAATCTATACAAAGATTCTTGTAACGCGTCTATTAGATTCTAAAAACTACCACCGGATCGGAACGCGGCCACTCACTGATCCGGCGAAAGAAACTCAGCGGGCTTGTCTTTATTCTTATATATCTAATTTACAAAAGTTTATTACATTTACAAATAATTTGAAGAGATTGGTATGAGGAGCAATTAAACCCAAGCATTTCTGTCTTCTAAATATTCTGAAATTTTATAATAACCATTTTTTTTACCATACAACTTAATCTTACTACATTTTTTAAATTTATTAAATGGCAAGTCTTTAATATGCTATCTTGCTCCCGTTACCCCTGGGTCTGATGTTGGAATCTCAATATATCGATTCCCGAAGGAGAGGCAGTTATGTGATGAACATCTGAATATCTTTATTCTGGGTCTGGGTGTGTGCTTTTTTATATAGAAGAGGAGGCAAACGAGCAAGTGGGTCAAAGTGTTCATTGCATTTATTCTAGTATACATTTATATTATATTACTATATACTGGTATCGTTGACGGGCTAATTTCTTACTTTAGGGTTACACTCAGTTATCTATATAAAATTATTGTAATCTA
Organism: Calephelis nemesis; assembly: GCA_002245505.1. Taxonomy (NCBI): domain Eukaryota; kingdom Metazoa; phylum Arthropoda; class Insecta; order Lepidoptera; family Riodinidae; genus Calephelis; species Calephelis nemesis. Next base: position 8,113 of record NJDD01002991.1, read on the forward strand.
CTATTGATTTATAAATTGATTTATACGAGAAATTTAAATTCAAGTTTGAATATTGGAACACTCAGCAACTAAATACAGTTAAGATAGCGTGCAGCTCGCTGGTAGAGACCAGTAACAATACTAAAACTAACCAGTAATATTGTTAAACGTGCTGCAGCTTAGACGCTTAGGTAATGCCTAGCTTTCACTCCGTTGCTTTTTGGAGACTAAACCTTATTTGCCTTCGATGTTGTAATTTGTTATATCTATTGCTTGTGTTAAAGTAAAACGGTGGTTTGAAGATAGATCCAAACTGGCAATTATTAAAATGGCATTTAAGACATTTTTTTTATTAAAAAACATGTTTATGATGAGGTACTAATTTTTTGAGCGAAGGCAGCAAATAGTAGAATTTAGGTAGAATTTTTTGATGCATGTCTTATTAAAAAACCCCGTGTTGCTCCGGGCTCCTTTGAAGAATAGACCATCTGCCTTCCTGCCACGCAGCTCGTAAAAGGCGAGCGAAGGCTTACTGTCACTAACACCGCGACACCTGACTAGGTGGTAGAGTTTCGCAGCGACTCACCCGGATTGGTACCACCGCCTTACCTATTCCTGCCGCCATAACGTCATGACGAGTTCCGGTTAGGAGGGTAAGGTAGCCGGTAAACTTACTTTTGCTCAAGGCCTAACATCCCGGCCTCAGGTTGGCAGCACACCATTACCACCTTTGGTGTCTCTAGGCAGCGGAAATTTCTTACCATCAGGAAATCGGTCTGCTTGTTTCCTTCCAATATCATTTAAAAAAAATCTGTGACTTGGTCCCTCCATCTTGACGCTCGCCATTTAAGGTCTGTTTGTGGTCTAGCGGTTCAGTTGTTGGCCTTGACTGCATGAGGTCCCCGGGTCGAATCCCGGGTCGGGCAACAAAAATAAAATTAGGTTTTTCCAATTTTCTAGTAAAAAAAACGTTTGGATTGGATATGTGCATGGTTGTCGATAGGTTTGCCACCGATCACATTGTGGGAATTAGTGTCTTCGACTAGTCGTGGGTGCCCTGGCTGAGCCTCTGCTTACCTCTTCGGGGATTTTTTTAAATACTTATTTTGGCATAGGTATAGCAGTAAACCCGCACAAGGCTATACGGTCCATAGATACCAGAGTTATTATAAGTGCGTCGTTATCCTGTTTAAGGTTATACCGTTAGGTGTTAAGCTTGATGTGCAATTAGTCTACTCTGAAAGATACCATATCGATTTTGGCGTGGAAGGAGTACGTATAGAAATGGTTTTGAAAAAGAGCAACCGTGAACTTTCTTTCTGGCTTTCCTTTTTTAACCGACTCCGAAATAGGAGAACGTTCTCAATTCTACAATATTTTTTGTATGTTATATTGAATCAGACATTGCTTTGCTAAAACTCACTGTAACAGATGTAGAATAAGCCTTTATTTTCTGAATTCTACCGTTCCCCAAACCCGTCTAACTGCTGTGACCAGATCACAAATAGGTCGCGGTGGTGGGTGGTGCGAACGTTTGGTCGCGCTGTCACATGCGAAGGACGTGGGAATTTATATTGTTTCCTGAAGTCTGACTTTATTCGTTGTCTGGCGGTGGCAACGTTCGCTAGGTTTGTCACATTCTGTGTCATTTGGAAGATTTTTCATCAAAGGCTTTATTTTGCTAATTCTGCAAAATTAGCCGGGTAAAGGCTTATTCTACAACTTTTGTACTTTTGTTACGTGATTATTCTGTCACAAAAAAAAAACAATTCCTTAAAAAAGATAGGCATTGATTCCAAGGTAGCATACTAAGTTTTTCCTAATCCGAAAAGCGGTTTTCAAGTAATATTAAATAATACTCGTCATTGATAAAGTTGTCAACATGTAACTCAAAGCTAATAGTAGGATTTTAATACAATTTATGTAGGACCATTTTGAATCATTTTTACGTGTACTCTCTTTAAAAAAATGAACTATCAAATTTCGACCTAAAGAAATAGTTGGAATCGGGTTTTGCAGTTTACTATTTATTTACTATTAAATACTACACTTAATTATCACTCATCTATATTGTCAACGATTTCTATTATCCTACTAATATTCTGATTGCGAAACTTTATATGTTTGTTTGTTTTTCCTTTACGCAAAAACTGCTGAACCAATTATCGTAAAATTTGGCATATACAATGGATTTACTTAACACATAGGATAGAGTTTATCCCGAAAAAATGATCCTATGGGACCATTGACCACGCCCGGCAACAACGCGGGCAACAGCTATAGTTGCTTATAAGTTCACTTGCCTATGTAAACGATTTTTAATTTTATTGCAAACTAGCAGTTTCACGCAGCTTCTCCTGCGTAACTTGGCTTTTACTGCACCACTTTTGATAAAACAAAGCCTATGTCACTCAGGGATAATGTAGCATTCTATGAAATAATTTTTGAAATCGGTCCTGTAGGTTTGAAGCCTATTCATTTCAAACAAACAAACGATCAAACATTTTCTCTTGATAATGTTAGTATAGATTGATTTGCGATTGGTTTTAAAATATGTCCAAGTTTAGTGATCAGTATTGTTTGGTGAGTATTGTTTTTGCGGAGATCGGTTACGAGAGTAGAGCGTAAGGTTCGGGGATGTCGAGAGGAGAGAGGGGAGAGACCGGTTCCAGCCGGTGAGGAGCGCTCCCAGCCCCAAAGTGGACCCTCGGCCCTGTACCCAAAACTTACATTCCTCTGGTGGTATCGTCACGCGCCGCGTCAACAAACCTTTTTATTGGTGCAAGAGCCAACCTCGCCCCTGCTCCCTCGAAACTTCTTAAATATTTGAGCAACTTTTCTTTTTCTTAACGTTTCATTGAGCTATGTGGCTTCGACGAACGCGGCGAAAGCTTACCCACCTGCGATGTGAGTGCGATAACTGATTGCCGACACACACAGAGAACTTGGATTTTAGTTGAAACTTGAGGAAAATAATTGAATAGGTATCTTCATACCACAACCCGAAGAGTTAGGCGGAGGCACTACAAGGGCACCCATGACTAGCCGAATACACTAAGTCCCACTATGTCATTGGTGGCAAGTTTATCTCCAACCGGATACATATTGGTTATTTTTATTTATTTATACGTTATTTTCAGTTGCTCGACCCAGTGATCGTACCCTGTACTTTAAGAAGTCAAGTCCGACGCCGAATCGCTAGACTACAAAAGATAAAAATAATAATGTTAGATCTTACTTCTTAAAGAGCATGCTGTGCTGGTTCCTTCAAATGGCAAAAATGGCATATGTACATAAGACTGACAAAGCACATATATAATGCGAATGTGGATGCATGTAGGTACACGGGGAGACCAAGGTTGGCATTCCACTTATTTAATAAAAACACACATTATTTAATAAAAACTAAAATGTTATCTATAGCTAACTAGGTACATCATGTCGGTTTTTCGTGACGGCAGTGACGGTGTGCGCGCGCATCGTAAAAATTTACCCTCATATTTTTTTCCTAACGCGCCAAAAGAAGTATAATTTCAAAAGAATGTTTGTAGGTTGAGTTGCCCCGATCCGGGAAACGAAACCCGAATAAGTCTTCAAATTATAATCTCATAACTTTATAAACTTTTTATAATCGCATAACTTTATAAACTTTGCAACATTGTAATTTTATAAACTTGATATGCAGAATACCCTGCTGTTACATTGTATAGCAGTAGTAATAAAGATGAAGAAATTGTAATCCGATTAGAAGAAAACCTGCCGCTAGATGTATACAGGTCGAATGGCAGGTTTTTATAATCTCGTTGGAACTATAATAAGCAAGTCATAATGAGTTACTCCCGATACATTCGCTTGAGCCGGTGTTTTTTACGTTTAAACAATTTAAAAATAATACCTGGTTTCTGTGGTGACTGACGAGCTTGTAATCACCGTTAGAAATATAATTAAAACGTGTTTTAAATAGTTATAGGCCGTTGGGAGTTAGACGGCCGTTATAAGTTGCAAATTAAAGTTTCTGTGTAATGCTTATTTACATTGCTAGTTTATTTGGAGAATCAAGTTCGACTTACTTATTTCTATACATCATTTTGAGAGCGGTTTAGTTTGTTTTAAGTTTTTGGTATGGTCGTTAGCATCAGTCATTAGTCAAGTTTAAAGTTGCATAATATTACCAGATTTGTCAAAATTGGTCTTCATAAGTCGTTACAGAAAAACTGGGACCATGTTTTTGTTAGACGGTGCCAAAAAGCAGCGGTTTGCTTTGTGTGCTATAAATGTAGGTACATATACTTCTATACAATTATTAATAACGGAAAAATTCTTTGAGTGTAATCGAAATAATAATATAAATGTTGTTTGGTAAAGGTTATTATAAGATTTCAGAATATTAAGAAGACAGTAAAAAACTCTACAAATTAATGAAATGTAATATGCTTTTGTAAAATTTATTTATAAGAAAAAGATGACAAAAGAAAAGAAGGCAAGCTCGCTGAGTTTCTTTCGCCGGATATTCTCAGTGTGTGGCCGCGTTCCGATCCGGTGGTAGTTTTTAGAATTATATAGACGCGTCACAAGAATCTTTGTATAGATCCATGTGAATAAATATATTTTGAGTTTGAGTTTAAAATACTGAACTATCTAATGCATACTATAATAATACTAAAATAAAAAATGTTCTTAAATGTGATGTATCTGAAAACCCTTCCCCCGTGTTTAAATATTAAAAAAGAAAAACTATATACTTGGTAAGTTTGTTAGATATTTGTGTGTGTTTGTATCAACTTTTAAACACACATATTCCGCAAATAAATAAATTTCATTTAATTTCAAGGAAAATACTGTACGGTGACCTACTTCTTGTGATGCGGTGTTACAAATTTAACTATCAGTGAGATCTTTCTTAGTTGACAACTCGTTGGTTGATTAATTAGAAATAAAAAAAACTATAATACATATTTATGTAATAATGGACGTTTATGTATTTAGTATCAGCATAAAAAAAAACAAATTTTGAATATAAAGTAACAGTGAGATCCGAGGAAGAGTGGGATTGAAATAAAGTGCTGGTGTTAAAATGCGAAAGGGCATGCTCCGCTGGTTCGGTCATGTGGAAAGAATGACAGATGAAAGATTGACAAAGGCGAATGTGGATGGATGTAGGTACCCGGGGGACCAAGGCTGACATTTCACGATCAGATCAATCGGATATTATCCGAGGGCGGTGTCAAGAGTCTCCGAAACTAGCGTGTTTGTATGAAAAGGGTAATGAATGTGAAGGAAGCAAGACAGGTTTGTCAGGATCGTGAGGTCTGGCACTCGATACTTTCTGCCTAACCCGTAATGGACTTGGCGTGAAGATATGTATGTATGTATGTATATTTAATATTTGTTTATTGCGGGGTTTTTGGAGGTCTATTAGAATTAAACCTTTTTAACAATAGCCACAGTAGGTTTAAAAAAAGGATGTCTAGAACTATTGAATATACAGTTTTCACCCAATTTTAGTACCTGAAATTAAAACCTATTCTATGATGAATGATCACCTTGCGTCCAGATTTTATATAAATTTATGAATCCTACTAATATTATAAATGCGAAAGTTTGTAAGGACGTGTATGCTTGTTGCTCTTTCATGCAAAAACTACTGAAACTACTAAGAAACTACGGATTTTATGAAACTTTGCAGTAATATAGCTTTGATATCAGCATATAATAATAATAAAGCCTTTTATTCGTACATTAGTTTCACAATTCTGTTTCTTTAAACTACTACACTGTTATTTATGCTATTTTTTTATTTAATTAAACTTATTCGCATATTTCGTGCTTCTTTAGTTTTTGTAGGTCCGTTTGCCAGTTGGCAAAGGCCTCCTCCAACCTGTTCCATTCTGGCCTCTCTCTGGCCACTCTACTCCAAGTTATGTCCGCAACCTCTCTGATATCGTCATTCAATCTTTTTTGCTGTCTACCTTTTTTCCTTTTACCTTCCCTGGGATACCATTTTGTAATTATATTGCTCCACTTGTCTTTTCCTCTGATCATATGTCCGGACCACTTCTATTTGAGCCTTCTTATTTTTAACGTTGCGTCTTGTACCTTGGTCTTTTCCCTGATGTTGATGTTTCTTTATCTTTCCCTCCACTTTACTCCTAGCATGCTTTTCTTCATTGTTCTTTGGCAAAAGGCAATTTTGCTGGTCGTGTTTCTTGTTATAAGAATAACATAAGTTAAAATTTATAGGGATTTTTTATAATTTGGTGATAATGTAACGATAACTGTCAAGTAAACGCGGGTGAAGTCGCGGGTAACAGCTAGTTTACTATAAGGTAAAGTGAAGTCTAAAATAGGTTTTTTTTAATGAGAAACCCAGCGTATAATACTAAAACAAGCGGATCAGTTAATAGTGTACCGTCGGAATGTCGGCGCGAGCGGCGTGTCCGGCNCCCCTCCACTTACCCCCCTGCCGCATCACACGCCGACACTACAATGAACCAACTGTGAAACATTGCATACCTGCCTTAATCATTTTTTACCCTTGAAATAATATGAGAATACAACAAATCCTAACATATAAATTACGCGTCATGTTGTTTTAGTGAATGGATGAGAAACTTTACCGTTTTTCATCAAATTTTCACATTGTGTAGAATTTGATCCAACTTGAAAGATAGAATAGCTTACATCTTCATTCACAACGGAAGAAGCCGCTGGTAACAACTAGTAATGTGTAGTTATCACGCTCGTTAAAGTTTTTAGTTTTCTTGGCATGAGCTGTGTCGTGTAATAAAGAAATCAAGTGCTTCTAAAGCTAATTTTTATTTTAATATTATCTATTGTACCTAGGATTGCCAACTTTTTTGACAAAAAAGAGTATAAAGTGATTTGGATAAGTAAAAAATAAAGTATTAGAAATAAATAAAAGTATTTTTCAAATGTTATGTTTTTTTTTTCCGCTTTAAAAACGTATTTTCGTGCCCCTTTAGCACAAACTAACTATTTTTTCTCATCTTTGTTGCAAAGCTTGATTGACAATCATCATTTAAATAAATAATTCATTTTTAATTAAATTTCTTGTTGCTCTATTTTTCTCTTCTCGCTACATTGCTCTAATACTGAAAAAACTCTTTCAGTAAAAGCTGAAGTGGCAGGAATGGGTAAGGAGTAAGAAATAATTTCTTTTATATTTGGTAAGCTATCAGATGCACTTTTAAGTACATATTCCCTATCACAACTGTACTTTTCACTGTAAATTCTTTATCTTCATTGGTGTTGTTATTGGATCTATTTAAGTCTTATTTATTTACCTTATATATTCTTCAATTAATATAAACAAAAGTAACGGACCATTTTTGTACCATTTCATCAGAATGTCATTTGTCCTGGTACTGTCACATTCACAACTGATATCTAACTTCTTTTTTTATAATTATAAATCGTTAAGTACCCATAATGTGTATTTTACGCATTATGGTAAAGGTCGAAAATAAAGTATTTTTGCATACTTTATTTGTATGTAAAGTATAAAGTATAATTACCGAAAATATAGTAGGATACGTTTTTATAAAGTATGGTTGGCAACCCTAATTGTACCTATTACGGAAAATCTACAGCATCGATCATCAAAATTAAAATTGAGTTTGATTAAGTAAATGTTTTAAAAGTAAGGTTTCACCATAAAATCTAGTCTACGTTTTACAAGTAGGGTCACTCTTGAAACTCGATTCACACAATATTGTAAATTGGAATCGAGTATGACATTTTAGGTACTCTGCCGTCGTGCTAGAGTCACAGTGTTGGTACCGTCGGATAGAGGATGGTCTCAAACCACCTAGAAAAATCCGAAACCTTGAAAATGTAGACCTGGTAAAACTTCAGATATCGCGTGCTGCGCGAACTGCAAGCAGCACACAATATCTATAGTTTGACAGAGGTAGAGCTCGAACTTCACCCTGATTACGTCCTTTCAAGCAATCACAACACTTCACCATTCTATTAAACTTGAAAATTGAAAATTCAGCAGAAATGGGGTTTTTAACAGCAGCCATTTTGTTTTTGAAAATTTTAAAATTTTTCATGAGGTTCTGGTAATTGCCACCTACGCTCTATAAAATGGCTTTATCTCGATCTCACTACTTGTTTTGGTTTTGGTAGGCCGTTGCCAAACTTTTGTACAACTATTTTATAAAATTAATTAAATTTATTTGGAGCTAAATGTTTATAATTCGTTAATACTGTGTTCAAAAGTACCTAACATAGGTTAAACGATTCCAATTCCAATTAGCACAATATCGAGATTCAAGCGCAATTTGGTTTTATTATAACCATTAATAAAAAAATAGATATTTGCAAATTAACACGCTTGGAGGAGGACGCCAAGGACGCAGGGAAATATACTACTATTACTTAATATTTTGTTATAGATTAAAATAGCACAGCTTCATTTCAGTCTCTATTTCAAATGTAGGGGTGACTGGATATAGTGCGTTTATTGCCGTACATCTTAAAAATGTATAAAAATCGACATCTGTAAATACACAGATAGATACTAGAGCAAATTTATTAAACACCCAGATCCATATTACCCGCCTCCGTTGGGAATGGAACCCAGGCCTCTCTGTAGGTCGGTTGATTAGGCGTGTATGCTTGCCACTCGACCAACTAGGCCTTTAAACGTGACTCAACATTATTTGTGTATATTCTTCAAGCCACAGTCGACTGAGACACATTTGAAGAGAAAGATAAACAACTTATCCTGTAGATATTCTAATGTGGCTAATACTCATACAAATAAGCATCTTACGTACAATGTTTCCTGATTGCGGGCGGTGTGCATGCGTCGTACATTCGTTCATAATTCATTTAAACCGGAAAGCGACGGTTCGTGTTAGGAATTAAACGCCTCGTATATAAACACGTCATATTTGCTAGTACACGTATGTAAAATGGCTTAGCGTTAACAGCCGTTGTTTCCGATAAACCGTGGTTTTGTTTTTACAGGTGTGGACTTTACTTAGATTATATAGGTAGGACCTGGAGATCCTTTCTGATTATAATTTTTAATGTATTTTAATAAAACATGTCATAAGTTGGGAAACTGCTAAACTGTATAATATCAGATGTCGATGTTTTAATATATATTTTTTTTATGATATTGGAAGGCAAACAAGCAGACGGATTTCCTGATGGATAGAAATTCACGCCGCCTAAAGACACCAAAGGTGGAAATGGTGCGTTGCCAACCTAAGGCCGGGATGTTAGGCCTCGAGCAAAAGTAAGTTTACCGGCTACCTTACCCTTCAAACCGAAACACGTTATGACGCTATGGCGGCAGGAATAAGTAAGGCGCTGGTACTATCCGGGTGAGTCGCTGCGAAACTCTACCACCTAGTCAGAAGTCACGGTGTTAGTGACGGTAAGCCTGTGCTCGCCTTTTACGAGCTGCCTGGCAGGAAGGCAGATGGTCTATTCTGCAAAGGAGCCCGGACCAACACGGGGATAAAAATACTAATAAGACTAACTAGATTATAAATTTAAAACCTGTCATACAATTTTATGATTTAAATCACAAATATGAACCGAAACCCAAGGCTTTAGCTATATACCTTTCAAATTTGATCAAAATCGACTTAGCCCTCAAATTGTAACAGATGTACAGACAGACTTTTGCATTTTTTTATGATACTCGAAGGCAAACAAGCACACGGAATTCCTGGTGGTAAGAAATTCACGCCGTCTAGAGAAACTTAAGGTAGTAATGATGCGTTGCCGACCTGAAGCCGGGATGTTAGACCTCCAGCAAAAGTAAGTTTTCCGGCTACCTTACACTCCGAACCGGAACTCGTCAACGACAAACCCTAACGTTATGGCGACAGGAAGAGGTAAGGCGTTGGTACCAAGCCGGGTGTCAGAAGTCACTGTGTTGGAGACGGTAAGCATATGCTCGCCTTTTACAAGCTGTCTGGCAGATGGTCTATTCTGCAAACATATATAACTACAACATAAATAACGCAAGGATGTCTATTTATTACGATTGATGTCAATTGACTAATTTAAATCTAGCGAGCGTTTACTGCAAACAGCTACAATCGAAGTCGGGGGTACAGCTTATACCGACTATGACAACAACACTTTCAGAAAAGTTTATAAGACTCACCTTGTATATGAGGATGAGTCAGAAACATGTTCGTAAATCATCCGTACGTTGTAAAGTTAAGGTGTCCCGTATGAGTAATTGATATTGCGAAACATCCTCAACGATAGCTTTGATCATAATAAGCTTTTTGTTTAGAATACACGCTAAATGTAATAAAAAGCTTTAAAATTCTATTCGACTAGAAATTTAAAATCTTAATTACTACTTAAATCGCCTCTGTGGTCTAGCGGTCCGGGTGTTGGACTTGACTGCATGAGGTCCCGGGTTCGAATCCCGGGTCGGCCAACAGAAAGGAAATTGGATTTTTCCAATTTTCTAATTACAAAATGTTTGTCGGGATTGGAAATGTGCCCGGTTGGCGATAGGCTTGCCACCTACCACATTGTGGGACTTAGTGTCTTCGGCTAGTTGTGGGTGCCTCGGTTGTACCTCTGCCTACCTCTTCGGGGATATGAGCGTGAAGATACTTTTTTTTTCTAATTACTACTTTTGGTGTATAACGCTAAGAACTCAAGGCGCGGTTAATACCCGCGCCCGCGGCGTCCCGCAGGTTCCGTGTGATTATAAATAATGTAGATTTATAGGCAAAAAACAAGATCACATTTCACGAAGTGATTTTCATTCGCAGCGCCCGCGGATTTTGCTGTTCCCGCAGCAGCGGACGTTTGCCCGTAGAATCGTGCGGGCGGCGATCTCCCGCCGCTTCGGCGGGTTGTAACCGCGCGCTCTGCGATCGCTTGGCCACCATTTTGTACTATTTGTACTGGTTATTTAACTGCAACCGCCGCCCGCGTGATAATTTCAACCGCCTCTGCTGCGGGCCCGTAAACATTACCGGTCTCGTGAGTTTTGAAACAAAACCACAGAACCGCGCTCGCCGCGTAAAAATCGCTCCGCGAGTTCTGTCTCCTAATGTGTAGATGTAAGGTAGACCGATTATAATATATTTGTTATTATCGGCCTGTTGTATAACCTTTTTGTGATTTGATAAGAAAACTAAACAAGTCACTAATAGGAGGAGTGTTAGACCAGACTTTCGATGAGTGGTTTTCCTTAGCAACTCTTAAAATAGGCATGAGCGAGGTTTTGTTTGCTCCTAATATCGCCTCGTGGTATAGAGTTCTGGGTTTTAGACTTGACACTGTGAGGTACCGGTTCGATTCTCGGGAAACGAAAAGGAAATGTGGTTTTTCTAATTTCTAATAAAATATATTGCTGGGATTGGATATGTACTCGGTTGGCGATAGGCTTGCCACCTATCACATTGTAAGACTTAATGCCTGCGGCTAGTCGTGTGTACCCTGATTATGCCTGTGCCTACCTCTTTGGGGATATGGGCGTAAAGATACTTTTTTTAATATTATGACTGCAGCTGTGTAGTATGGTTTTACTTCAAGCTACTAATAATTGTTGCTGTTTCTCATTAATTAGAAATATATTATTATTAATTCGTATGATAATCGTATAATAAAAAAAATTGTGCCTTTGTGTTCAAAATTTGAATGCCTTTGTTAAGAATAAATCTAAATATAATATAATAGATAAAAGAACAATTTGTGTTGAAATTATGGAAGAGTTTAATCTTCTAATACAATTTTACTTAAGTAATCTTCAGACTGTTCAAAAATTTATGAATGTTTTAATTAAAATAAGTACATTGTATTTTCTTTTTATCAATATAAGACATTTTTAGAGAAAAGATTATCCATGTTATAAATTAACATAGACAAAAAAAACTTCAAGATTTAATATGACAATTTTAAATAAAGACTACAAGGTTAACTAAAACCCAAGAGGACTTTAGTCTGTTTCAACAAGTTTATCCCAAAAACGTTACAAATATTCGGTATGGTCATAATATGTAACATTTACAAAACGCTATAGAAAGAACATGGGCCCTCGCTGTGTTAGTATTAAGTTCCCATATAAATATATCGATGTAGGCAATAAATCGACGTGGACGGTTGATTTCTAATGTGATGATCGACAAAAAGCCATCGTGTGCGAGCTACACACGCGCCGCGCTGTATTACCGTCTCTACATACAGACTACATCACGACAACAATGTAATACATAACTTTTATACTAAATAGCTTTTTAATGTACACTTAATAAATAATATATAATATATAATGTGCGTGCTTCGCTTCGTATATGACCGCATAAATGACATAACAAAACGAAAAAACAACTGAAAAAGGTTTAATATGACGGCACAATTCCCATCTGAAAAAAGTTACAATTTGACTGAACAAAATGATCTGCCATTCATTGAATTCATTTGTTAATAAAAAATGTAATAAATGAAGAACCGCTTGACCGATTTTAAGAAAACTTCACATAAACCAATAAATAGTCCGAAGAAAGCATTTAGTTTTGTATAATTGAGCCCGTTCTTGAGTTATAAAATTACAACGAAAAGTGGCATTGATTTTTATATAAAAAAATGGTGTTTTATGATAGATAGGGTAAATTTTTTCCAAATTGATTTTTGACTAGCTGATCCAGCAAATTTCATATCATCTAAAATTTTTAATCATTAATGAATAAATTGAAATATACAATATTTTAACGGAATCAGTCCAGGCGTTAAAGATTTGTACAAGACAGTATGGTGTAACATGTAGTAGAATTTAGCATTATTTTACTACTTTGGATGACAAATATTTCGAAACTATTTTGTCTTTGCATTTAATTGCTTTCTTAATTAATTCTTAAATTAAATTAGTGATTGCTTGTAAAAAAACGAAATGTGACAAAAAATCAGCCTTATTCATTTATATTTTCAATAATATTTACAGAAAAGCAAAAAAATTACAAAAACAAGAGAATTAAAAATGCAAAAAAGGCGAGCTTATCTCTAAATAAAGAAATATTCAGAAAATAGAAATTTATTAAATATTAAAGGCTTTGGCACTAAATCAGCGATTTATTCTAGGTAACCTTCCCATTATATTAGTAAAATATTGGCATGAAGACACTATTTAGTGCTTACGCATATTTATTTGTACCGTTTTATTATGTTTTAGAATATTAAAAGATCCGTCTTTCAAAGAAAGAATACGAATTTTGAAAAATGCAACATTTAACCAGTTACACCAAATGTTTCTGAGAAGGCAACTTGCAGGTTGTCTTTTTTTACGTAATAATAAAATTTAAAATGAACTGTATCTGTACAGCTACTTTCAAAAGAAGTGGTTTTGTTACAGGAATTTTGACACAATGTATTTCATTTCGGCAAATCTCATTTGGTCCGGGCTCCTTTGCAGAAAAGACCGTATGCCTGCCTGCCAGGCAGCTCGTAAAAGACAAGCATTGGCTTACTGTCACTAGCATCGTGACATCTTACTAGATAAAAGATTTTCGCAGCGATTCGCCCGGTTGGTACCACCGCCTTACTTATTCCTGTCGCCATAACGTCAATCAATTCTCGAAGCCTAATCCCGACCTCAGGTTGGCAACGCACCATTATCACCTTTGGTGTCTCTAGGCAGCGTGAATGTCGTATCATCAGAAAATCCGTCTGCTTGTTTTCAATATCATAAAAAACGATGCCTTTCAAATAGCGATATCTAAGTCCTCAAATGTAGTGGACATAAATGAGGCATGCTTCAATAAGCAGATATTTAGAAAACAACATTCAAACAAATATTCGTGTTTGAATAAAATGCCAGTTGGTTGGAGTGTTGGGCAGCGGAAACAAGTTTAGATGGAGGCAAGGTCGTTCACCGACACGACTATAGCCTGTTGTTATGATATGCAGTTTAATGGGGACGCGCTAGAGACTAGATAGCGAATAGTCTTTCCCAAAGTGGGCGATAACGCCCCGATGTGGGCGCTGGAAGAGAGGGGCGGTAAGGAAATCTGAAAGATTTTTTTTTATCTAATCTTGATATTTATAAATTACGTGTGACGTTTGTCCGCGATGGCCTACTAAACTACTTAACCGATTTCAATCAAATTTCCACACCGTATGCAGTTTGATCCAACTTGAACTTGAAAGATCGCCTCTGTGGTCTAGCGGTCCGGCGTCGGACTTGATTTCTTGAGGTCCCGGGTTCGATCGGTTTTAAAAGTGGGCGTTACATAGAACGATTTTAGGAAACTCTAATTTAAGGTGCGAACTAACAACTTGATATTAAAAATCAGAATGTTTTATTTACTAATATCTACAATTTTTTATAGAAAAGTGATAAAAATAGCCAAAACTGACTGTGAAATTTGAACTTTTGAAAATTTGAAGTGAAAACTGTCATTTTTCTCATGAAGGATAAAAGTGAGATTTTTTTATAAAAATACAACTACGTAGATGTTGCTTTTAAACGTCGTTCTAGTGTATAGGTCCATTTTTTATATAATACGTATAAAATACAAGATCAGTATTTACTTTAAGTGTCTTTAGTTTTTTATGACATTGGAAGGCAAACAAGCAGGCGGATTTCCTGATGGTAAGAAATTCACGGCGACTAGAGTCACCAAAGGTGGTACTGGTGCGTTGCCAACCTTAGGCCAGAATGTTAGACCTCGAGAAAATGTAAGTTTACCGGCTACCTTCCCCTCCAAACCGGAACACGCTATGACGTTATGGCTGCAGGAATAGGTAAATAGTGGTACCAATCCGGTCGAGTCGCTGCGAAACTCTACTACCTAGTCAGATGTCACGGTGTTAGTGACGGTAAGTCTATGCTCGCCTTTTACGAGCTGCCTGGCAGGAATGCATATGGTGTATTCTGCAATGGAACCCGGATCAACATTACAAGCTGTAATACTGGAATTAGAGAACAATACACCAAGTGACAGATTTGTAATAATAAAAGTGTATTAACAGTAAGCGGTGAGGTATGCGCTAACCCTAAGATCTAATCACAGAGAACGTCCGGTAAAAAACGGCTCGTGGCGATGTACACGTGTTAATGACAATTCTCACTCGCACTCGATCTGCCGCGGAATTTTCTCATTACTGTGGTATTGCAAGCGAGACGCATCGCAGCGCGGGCGCATCACTCGACATGGCTAGTTTAAACACGTCATAACTCAAAAAACACACTGATGTCGGATTTAGCAGATTTATTAGTTTATCAGACAAACTTTATAGAACGCTGTCTGAAATCCAAGCAATACGAACCAATTCGTATGAAAATCACACACACACACACACACACAAGTACAAGTAACCTCTTCTATTACATCGTTGGTTAAAAATATACCAAACCACCAGAATTGGAATAACGTTATATTTTATTACCAATACAACCAATAAAATCTCGATTCATAATGTATATCCGGGATAAACTTCGAAAGTGCTGGACTGATTTCGAACAACTTGAACTTAGGAAAGTTTAATTAATTTGAGCGTAAGTATATTATTTAGTCAACAACCACATATAAAACAAGTATTATTGCCTAGAATTGTCATTTAGTCGACATTTTCTACTCAAAATTGCGGCTTAATTGTAGATTAAATGTTAATTGACGACTCTGAAAGTGGCCGGAACTGTATTAAGTTATAAAAAAAGTCGTGTGGCACTTGGAGACTGCCGAGGTGAAGCTATTGCATAAGTTCAGTCACCAGATTGCGAAGCGAAGAGGGGGATTACGCATGCGTAGTCGCACCGATACAACCAGTGCCACCTAGAGGCGAGTTGCTGAACTAAAGAGATAAGCATGAACAAAAAGTTAATAAAATTTCTGCTATTCATCTATGGATGGCAAAACTAAAAAGTATCACCGCTGTGCCGGTCGGAGTGTTGGGTTATTTTGTTGGTTGGAACACCCCCCGTGTTGGGTTATTTTCGTTACGGAATTTCTGAATTCGGTCTCCACGCTCAAGGCTATGCAATAGCTAAAAAAGAAATTTAAGATTTTGATGTAAGGATTCGAACTTCACAACCTTGAATTTACTCAGTTCCAAATCTCTACAAGGCTTATTTAATCTTTGAAAAATTGAATAAACTTTTTTTGGAAATTACTAAAACTAATATATCAATTATATCAGAACTCTTGAATCCCTACATATTGAGCAAATTACTGCACAGCACCAGTGGTCTTGTTGGTAATGACCTGTTTAACCTGTGCTCGCCTCTTGCTGCCTGGCAGGAAGGCAAATGAGACCCGGACCAACACGGGGAAAGCGTCAACACAGAGATAGACTTATCTCTATATTATGCTTTCTAAGTAATACTGTTACTTGAGTTCATCATGGCAGATGAAATTCACATTTTATAACTACTAAAAATATTATTTTTAAAGATATCCACTGGCTGTAGAGGGATTTGCAGCAACTTGCTCAGGTACAGAGCACTGCCTTACTTATTCCTACTGCCATAATGACTGTTATATTCCGGCCTGGAAGGTATGGTAGCAAATAGGTTAACACAATAAGCCACAGGACAACGAAGCACCTGTAACATCTATGGCGTCTCTAGGCCACGTTTATCTCTTACTATGAGGAGAGTGGTTTGGTTGATTGCTGACTTCTCACATAAAAAAATATATTTCAATTTTAGTCTTTTTTTTCATTAAGAATCGGGAAAAATTACCCCAAATGCGGGAAAAGTTAGCACATTAAAATATCTTAATCTGTATACAGTTACGCGAATGTTTAAGTTTGTGTAATAAGTCAAACTTACGGTAAATACAGTCTAGATTTTGTTTTTACAATATTAACCCAAGTATGTCAGAAAGAGTTTATTGTACTACATGTACTTTGTATTAAGTAATGAACAAAAATCGCTCTGTTTTGTGTCTTCTACATTTGTTCTTTTTTTTCAACAGTTTTGATAAGATTACTTTCTAAATTGAAAGCATGTCAACATACAAATAAATACTTAACTCGTAATTTAACAAATGATATATTGTAAAATATTAAAATATATTCAGTTAAACATATATTTATCTAACCAACTCGACAAATTTTATATTACTTGACTGGCATTTACCGATTTTATATAAAAAATACTTGCAAAACAGAAGAAGGTTATATGTCCAACTCTTACTTTTACATTTGTTATGTCTGCAAATCGATTTTTACCTAATTTCTGGAGCTATTTTTATTTATTTAAAAACGTGGATTTTCGAGATGTTCCGATTGCCCCCAAGTCTGGATCTGTTGATAAGCTTCCAGGGCAATCAATGTAGGAAAACACTTATATTTTGAGTATGCAGATGATTTCTTTATTGAAATTTTAATTGGTTGTTTAATTTTATTAGTCTCAATTATAGTTGTGATTTTTTAAGTCTTTATAAGATTGTCTTTCTGCGTAGCTGAATTGTTCGTACCGTTTTTTGATTTGGCCATTAAAATCCTATTTTAAAAATAGTTTATAATTATATTAACTGCACAAGATTTCAAATTTTGCTTGTCTGTTATAATATTTAATATAGTTTAAAACTAGAATGAAGAGTTGCAAATACAAAAACGGTATCTTGAAATGTAGTTTTAAATTTATTTTAACATAAGTATCGTAAATTGAAATAAAATATACTTTTAATAGATTAAATAATAACCTCTTCATACAGAAATATAATAACTAAAACCCATTCATAACTGACACGTAAAAACATACACAAACACATACAGCCAATAAGTTAACCTCCTCTTTTTTCATATAAAAATAATAAAAGATAAAAACGTTGATACTTCATCAATAATAAAGTAAATGTTATTAAACAGTCATAAATATTATAAGCACTTTTCGTAATGCCATATATTATATTTATGATTGATATTTAAATATCTTAAACATGTAATTAACTTTGTTTGATGTTATTCATAGAAGTGTTCAGCATAGTAATAGCTTATAATTTTTTCTAAAGATATGTTAAATTATGTCTCATTGTCGTGCTTATTTAACTATACATTTAATTAGTGATTAACATCGAAACCTTTTTAATTTTAGTACCAATATTTGAGTTTTCGGATTCAGTTCAAAATACACCTAAATAAATGTTACAAAACGTTAATAAAATTAGTGTATAAACGTGTCACTTTTACAGCAACGTAGACCGACGGGTTAACGTAGCCATCTTAATCCGCGAGGCTCGTTTGTTTTCTGACAGGGGCAGGCATGTCTGTGTTTCTTGGTCTAGGTAATTATGAAATGAATTTTAGTATATATTTAAGTCTTTTTACATATTAGTACTGTGGATTAACACTCATATAGTATATGATTTACTTGCCTTGAGTTGGATCAAATTATGCATTTTATTTAAACATACTTTTGACTACCTCGTTGGTTGAGTGGCTAACGTACAAGCCTAATTACATCGACCAAACGCGAGTCTCGGGTTCAATTCCCGACGGGGGCAGGCATTTGTGTGATGAACATTTAGATGTCTGCATTTACGGGTCTGGGTGTTTATTAAATAATATATTCTAGTATCTTTTAAGTATTTCTATGTATTTGTATCGTTGACTAACACTCATAATAAAAGCATACAAATTGCTCTATTGTTTGCAGATACTTTTGAAAACGTCTAATTAACTACTAATTAGATGAAAATATAAAAATCATATTTTTTATAGGTGTGTTTGTTAACTAATTCCTAAACGACGGAACCCATTTGGTTGGAGTTTAAAAAACATTACATTGAGTTCTTAGATATTTTAGAAACAAAACGACGGGTTGCACTCCGGGAGTGCCGGCAGAAGTGAAAACTTGAATATCAACGTTGTGCATTTTTGATATTTTGGAATGGTAAGGGAATAATTATGCACGAATTGCTGTAATTATTAGTATGAAAGTACTATCATTTACGTGGTAGAATTCAATATTCATTTATTTGCGCTATCGTACACAAACATGACAATACGAACATTCGCGCAAGCGCCCTGCGCCGTCTTATTCTCGCAAGCGCCCTGCACCGTCTTACAAATTTAGATCAAGTCACGTGTCCTGACGCGAGTTTAGAAGTTTTTGCCTATTTCAAAAAAGTGCTCAATGCCGCTATAGAAGATTTTACTTAAAAAACATAGCACTAAATTCGTCTGGTTAGCTAGTTTTATTATAAAGTGTTCTTCAAGCGCCTCTTAGCGAAGAGAATGAAGTAGTAACAAAAGACATCAACGCGTTCGAGGCTCTCAGTCTAAATAGTTTGAGAAATTCTGTAATATCATAAATGCCGCGTTCCTATTCGCTTGCAACGTAGCTTATGGAGTTGATTATATTAGGAAAACAAGTTTTAAGTAAACCAGCCTTTCCGATATTAAACATCTATTCAATTATTAAGTTTCTCATTTAAACAGGGCTTTAACCTGCGGATGAAAATAATTGATACATAATTAATAGTTTATACTTAAAACATTAAATCCATGTATATACCAGTTTTATTATTTTTCATCAGTTTATTCAGTCTTCGATATTTAAGGTAGTTAATATAATTATAAGTAAGTTTTTGAAGTTATACTTCTTTTGGCGCGTTAGGAAAAAATGATGAGGGTAAATTTTTACGATGCGCGCGCACACCGTCACAAAAAATTGACATGATGAAGTTAGCTATGGATAACATTTTAGTTTTTCAAAAAAAGGTACGAATAAAGTAAAAGTAAGGACATCTACGTATGTTCGCGTGAGAACTGACAACTGTATTCACAATATTTCTTTATTTCTATGGTTAGTGTCATTTTGTCTACAAATGTAAAATAAGGCAAAAGATAAAATTTTTAAAAAGATTTTTATCTTATTACGCCGAAGAAGTATAACTTCTAACGCGTGTACATAAGTACACACACAATTTTTTTATAAAATTAGCAGATGGTACCATAGTAGGGGAGCCCGCGATGCTAAATGTGTAGTAACTATAGCGTCGTAGGGACCCATTGCACTTTGTCGATTAAATAGTGGAGAGTAAGAAAGGTCATGCGAGGTTTTTCTTTTTAGGGGTGCGTTTAGTGTCTAGAAGCTAAAATAGCAATTCCAGTCACTTGATCATAGCCGAGCTCATCAGATATTAAAAATATATAGGTACATACAGAAATATGTCAATCAGACAGCTTGCCATAATGTACAGTTAACATATTATATGACTTGATTTTTGAAAGTTTCTGAACCTCCAACAACAACAAACAATAGTAACAAAAATAAACTAAAATTTCATCTTAACATTTTTTGAAATCAGATCCAAGAAACTGCTCAGAGATCAGGATTATAACGACTATGCAAAATTTCATGTTTTAAATTTAACCGTTCAGTCGTTATCATGATTTTAGGAACTTTATGTTTGTTTTTACCAAGAATTTGAAAAAGCAAGATAAAGTATGGTATATATGTTGGTGCAGAGCTGGTTTGAGGCGGTCAGGTCGTGGACTGATAGTATCGCACCTCTCTCCCTCGCCACCATGTTCAGAGTCATACACAATTATCCTTATACTATGCACACATGCCCCGCTTAAGAAAGCTTAAGGGGCCATATGCGCTAAAGTACGTCAGCAGTTTATTGTTTTTTTCATACAAAGCAATCATGAATCTTGCTGACAAAAATACACAAGATTAACATGAATATGCTTTACTAGATTAGTGTTTCCAAAACACGATTCATTTCACTTTGCTCAATAGAAAAAAATGAAAAGTTGACCCTTTTTTGAAAGCAAAACGCTTTCAAATATGAAGTCTACTTCAAATATGAAAATATCGACACCAGATTTAACGTAAACATAGATAAGTACTATACCTAAAAGATAACTGTTTCAGTGTTTATACTTTTTTTCAAATTACTTTTATAGTGTCAAAAATAGTGATTTGTCGCTTAAGACGTTTACTTTAGAGCGCCATTGTTCATAGTAATCATGGAACGGGGGAGCGCGGTGATTGGCTCTTGTGGCTGACTTAGTATGGGGCCTTAAATTCTCATGCAATAATATTTTTGTGTACCTTTTCATCGCGTCATCTGCATACAATATAAAAACAGCAGCCTTTTAAAGAGATTTTTTTAAATATTTGATTTAAATTAGTGCCTTGTTAGTGTCTGCTCTGCGGTCTAGTGGTGGTGGTGACGCTGATTAAATAAAATTCAAATCCCGGCTTAAGCAACTCAGCATTCCTAACAAACACAATGTCTAAGATTGAAAAGTGCCTGGTAATAGGTTTGTCATCTTTTACAATTAACCTTTATTTAAAAAAAATATACTAATAGAATGCAGTAGTAATAGTAGTCGGTTCAGGTCAAAATAATTTGACGCCATCAATTGTCGAGTGGTTAATATACATGCCTATAACGCAAACCAACATTTACGAGGCTCGGGTTTGAGTCCCGACAAGGGCAAGAATTTGTATGATTTAAATTAATATTAAAATTGGTATTAATACAAATTTAATTAACACCCAGGTTCAAAAATACATCTGAATCTGGGTGTTAATGAATTTTAATTTAGTATTTGAATGATTTCTACATGTCGAAGTAAATACACATACACTTAAACGGGCCGAACATCAACCATCGGGCTTGTAGCCCACAGCTTGTGGGCAATGATTGTTCCTTCATAGCAGGTACAGACAATGTAGTAAACAACTAACAAATATCAAAACAAAGCTGGAACCTGATCTAGTCGATTCTTCCAACCATTTCGTGTTCACATAAATATTCAGTTAATAATTGTTATCATTACAATCAGTTAGGTACATTAAAGCCTTTATCATTTTATCTGCAGTGTGTATGTTAAACTTACTGTATTTTTGTACAATGTACGTATAACCTATATTTTTACCTTGTTGCTAGTTAGTCCATTATTTTATAATTAAAATTTAAATAATTGCATAAATATAGATGATAGATGAGATTTTATTTAAAAACGTTTAAATTCACAAGGAATATGTATGTTATATTAACAACTAGCGGCCTGCCCCGACTTCTCTCGTTTATTAAATATACCTAAAAACCTTCTTCTTCAACCACTTTACCTATTAAAAAAACCGCTTCCAAATTCGTTGCGTAGTTTTAAAGATTTAAGCATACAAAGAGATGTAAAGTACAAAGGAAGCGACTTTGTTTTATACTATGCAGTGATGATCGGACACGCGATCTGTGTCACAGGTTAGGTGATTTAAGTAATTGAATATATTCAACCATATGCAGCAAAGGTCAGCGTCGACGGCAAGAGGTGGGAGCAGTTATCATGGCATTAGACGCGCCGCCCGCCCGTCTCCCGTCCGTCTCTCGCCCGTCTCCCGCCCGCCGCCGCCCGTCGCTGCCGCCCGCTGGCGCACGAAGGTATCATATCGGTTATTACTATAACTGTAAAACGTGAAATGGCGTATAATGCGAGATCGCCGAGCGCTGGCATAAGGCAGGTGTTTGGAGAAGTTATTTTTATTGTTGGCAATTGCCATTACAAATGTTGGTGCTTCCAAAACTTTGCCATGTGGAAGAAACAAAATAACACTAAATATTGGTCGTTTTAGAAATGTTTTCAGAACTTCGGTTTTTTACAAAAGTTATGATATTTTAGATCTAAAGTATTTCTAAACTCTATCTCTTTTTTATTTTGAAGAATAGTTTACGTACATACATTTACTGGTTTTGTATGATCTTATAAAAAGTATCCTCTCTCTTAATATTACAATACAATTGTATAAAAGGTACCTATATAAGGTTATTAAACGAATATACATGCAATACAAAATTAAAGGAATAACAGTCAAAAAACTTGTCGATGCCTTTGACAGATTTGGCAGAATTTAAAAGACTGTTTTGAAAATCTCCGAATGAATCTAGGTGTGTTTTGAATATGAGAAAAGGTCGACGCAGATTTGACACCCGGGCCAAGACTCAGCAAATGTTTGTCCAATAGTCGCGAAGTTTTTGAGTCCTTTATGGCCACTTGCACGTTCCTGGGCTAAGTATTTAACACTGTTTTAGCGTCTAACTAGTGTTAAATTACCTCTTATTTGGCAGTTTCACTCAAAATTAAACGTAACGCGGGAATGTACTAGTGGCCCTTAGCAAATTATGTGGTGATACTTGACATTTTTCGTCTACTTCTCTAGCTATTGTATTAGAAATTATTGTAAATAAGCCTCGATTTTCTTTAAATAATATTGGGTTAATCAATCCAGTACAACATTTTAAATAATTACTCGCTTATTAGCCGCGCTTTCAAGATCTTGCTGGTTTATTTTATTAGATTAGCTCTTGCCGACGGTTTAGTCTTTTAGATTCATTTTTTCTCTACTTAAAGTTGTTTAAGTAATTGAGAAAAAAACGACGGGTTGCATCCCGGGAGTGCCGGCAGACGTGAAAACTTGAATATTAACTTTTGCATTTTTAATATTTTGGAATGGTTAATGAATAATTTTGCACGAATTGCTTTAATTATCAGTATGAAAGTACTATCATTTATGTGGTATAATACAATATCTATTTATTGCGCTATCGTACACAAACATGACAACACGAACATTCGCGCATTCCGTCTTACGAATTTTCGGCCAGGTCATGTGTCCTGACGCGAGTTTAGAAGTTTTTACACATTCCAAAAAAAAATGCGCAACGCCGCTAAAGTAGTTTTCACTTCAATAAAACCTAAGTCTATGTTTGTCTCTGAGTCACACTGTACTGTGTAGTCTGTCTGGGTTATATTTTCCTGTATAGGTATATTAAATAATACTCTTTGTTTATATTGTAAGAGTGAATTTAGTCTGTAATACAAACACTTTGTCTACCAATTAAAAATGTTTGTGTGCGCGATTTTTGGTACCTACTACGTTATACTAAGCTTTGTGATTTTGAATTTAAAATAATCGCAGCAAAATTGACTTCATGTAAACTTAACATGTATGATTTTGGAATATACACATTAGAACTTTGCAATAAAAGTTAAATATTTAAAACCCTGAAAATGTTGTTAAAACTGGAACTGGTTGGCTTCGTCAGCAACGCATGGAAAAGTACGTGTGTTTTCTAAATTGTATTTACAACGAGATCCTACCGAGTGATGAAAACGTAAAGTGCAAATTCTGAAATATATATATAAAAGAATTCCCATTTTCCTTGGTCAGGACGTCACATATTTGGGAGAAATGGACCAATTTTGCTATTTTTTGTGTTAGTTATTTTTAAAGATTCAAATGAAGAAAAAAAAAAACATGATTTATATTTAGCATAGGAAGCCTCTCGACTCAGCTAGTTCTGAATATTTATAATAATAGTGGACATGCAAATGAGAGCATTTTGCAGTATCTGGTGGTCGGCGCAGGTAATAGCCTTGCATGGCCGAGAATGTGTCACTGCGCACGCTTCATACAATGCCTACTAATACGACAAAAACCGTGCAAAGTTCTTGTCATACACTACATCGTGAGTATTGATGCACATTGTTTATGATTAAACACAGTAAAACTACACAAAAGCTTCTTTCTTTAGTTTTGACATTATTATCAGCATTTGCCATTAGTCAAGTTGAAATTCGTTCGTTTATAAAATTGGGTTCAAATGATTCAAAATTAGTCATAAATCACTCATGCTCATTTAATGAAGTTTTGCGGCAAAGAGGAAATACTCGATACACTCATTTATGATTCATGATTATTTCATTTGTTTACTTGCCCTGAAAAATAATGTGGAAAATGCCGCCAAACTTGAATAATTTCACTCAATATTAACACGAAATTCAATAATTACGAAAAAACTACAACCGTCTTTTCTCTTGATAGCGCTTATCATATTAGTCCAAAAGGGACTTTAATTTCAATTTTTTTTTTATGACATTGGAAGGCAAACAAGCAGACGGATTTCCTGATAGTAAGAAATTCCCTAAAGACACCAAAGGTGGTAATGGTGCGTTGCCAACCAGAGGCCGGGATGTTAGGCCTCGAGCAAAAGTAAGTTTATCGGCTACCTTACCCTCCGAACCGGAACACGTCATGACGTTATGGCGGCAGGAATAGGTAAGGTGGTGGTACCAATCCGGGTGAGTCGCTGCGAAACTCTACCACCTAGTCAGATGTCACGGTGTTAGTGACGGTAAGCCTATGCTCGCCTTTTACGAGCTGCCTGGCACAGGAAGGCAGATGGTCTATTCTGCAAAGGAGCCCGAACCAACACGGGTAATTTTAGCCGTCTAAGTAAAATACTAAATATTTATTATTAAATATTAATAAATGTATTAATATATGATGCCTTCGTGGGCCGAGAAACTAGCGTACACGCGAACTTTCGCGACCAACCGCGAAGCGCGGGTTCTATTCCTAATTAAGATTCATTTGAGTGATGATCGCGTTTAGATATCTGTGTTTCCGGATCTGGGTGTTTTTTTAAATTTGTTATAGTATTTATTTCAACATTTCTGTATATTAGAATACACCCATAATACAATCACCTAATTTGTTTCTTTGGCGTTAGATCACTACCCACCTACAACAGCTATGGTGTCGTGGCCGTGGTTATCTCTTACCACAAGGAGAGCCGTGTGGTTTTCGCTATCTTATCACATGTAAAATGGGTTTCATAGAGAGACAGCTTGAACAAAACTAATTAAAGTTCTATTTTGTATTTTAAGGGTGTTACGGAATTTGCGAAATATTGAGAATAAATACTAAAAATTTGTCATTGCAATAATAATACATTAAAATATAATAATGGTCCTTTTTTTGTTATTTTTTTAGTTTTTTTTTTCAGTTTCATTTATAGTATTTAGTAGTTACTGTCTTATTGATAAGACAAGGAAGTATCCATTTCTTATATTCAATTCATTTATGGATATATATTAATACATTTTATGTATGTCTATGTATGTGTATGTGTACGCCTATATATTTTTGTTTATTTTTATATATTACTAATATTACTTTGCAAAATATACTATATTTCTGCTTAAATTATATCTAGTTTTTATTATTATTTTTAGTTTTTTTACGTACAAAGTTGTTGCTTTCATACATTTAATTTTATTTTGTAATTCTTCAATTTCCTTCTTTTCTGGTCTCTGGTCTTTCTTTTCTGGTTGCCTGGCAGAAATTGCTTTGAGCGAAAAGACCGCCATTTGTACATTAATGTTGTAATATTTTTATTTCATATCTTATGTTCGTTTTTATATTGTATAATAAATAATAATAAAAAAATAAGTGAATATTAACTGTAACTAAGAATTGGTTCAATTGAAAAATTGCGAACTCTTTTTATTTTGCCTAGATTTCAGTAACACGTTTCGGATAAGGCTGTACACGACAAGGTGTTTAAGTTTATCTTTCTAAAAAAATCTGCCCCAACAACTGGTTAACAAGTATTTTAAAGTGTTTGACCATTACTGTGACGCTTTTACGTATAACAAGACGTTTCAATAACCTTCTACATGGGAATGAAGTGGTCTTCCAATACTTTATAGGCCTAGTTCTAGAGTAGGGCCATTAAGATTAATTAATGTGGAAAAGATATCCGATCTATTTTTCTGTTTAATTAATATATTAAACACGATATTGGATTATAAGTTGAAGCATGATTTTGATAAAACTTGTTCCACCCGTCCATATTCACATAAAATATGGATGGTGGATGTTGATATTGCCATCTTATCACATGGAAAGTATTTTTATTGCAAGAGGAGAACCAGCCAGCAACGGTTCTTCTTATGTTGAGCTAGTACCTTAATATGCTATTAAATTTTTTTTTGCGTTGCGTTCGATGTTAGACCTTGAGCAAAAGTAAGTTTACCGGCTACCTTACCCTCCAAACCGGAACACGTCAACGGCAAGCATTAGACGTTAAGGCGGCAGGAATAGGTAAGGCGGCGGTAGCAATCCGGGCAAGTCGCTGTGAAACTCTACCAGTTAGTAGGATGTAACGGTGTTAGTGACGGTAAGCCTATGCTTGCCTTTTACAAGCTGTCTGGCAGGAGGGCAGATGGTCTATTCTGTAAAGGAGCCCGGACCAACACGGGGGAATAATAAAAACTAAACATGCTCTAAATCAAGAGCCATGGACTTTTTTCTAATGTCATAATACATACATACATACGTATGTTTACCCTAAGTCCCTTACGGAGTAGGCATAGAGTTTCATGTCATAATAGCACGTTAAAAATAAACCTTTAGTAAAATAACCAAAGAGAGTTTTATCAATGTTGGTCCAGCTCCTCTACGTTGAATGGGTCATCCATCTCTTTGCCTGACACCTCGTAAGAGGCGAGTTGGGGTTAAATGTATCATACCCAGCCCTATAACAGCGACACACCTATAACATCAATAGGCTACAATTGTCTAATATCTTCAAGAGAGCTTGTTTGCTATCTCCTTGCATAAAAAAGTACAAATAGGTACCTACCTACATTAGAATTAATAATATTATGTGTGTATGAAAACGCTTTTCAGCTGTTCTAGATTTAAATCAACAAACATATTTTACATACTTTTAACCGACTTCAAAAAAAGGAGGAGGTTATCAATTCGTAGCGATATTTTTTTTTATGTATGTTCAGCGATCATTTCTAAACGGCTGGGCTAATTTGCAAAATTCTTTTTTTATTTGAAAGAGTAAGCTCCACAGGTGGTCCCGTAGGGAAGAACTCAGGATCTGATGATGGCATCCTGGTGAAATCGAGGGCATTCCTGAAAAAATGTAAGGAAGCACAGAATTTTTCTTGACTTTTTATCAATTGAGAGGGATTTTACCTATAAAAATCGTAATTTTATGATGATGAGCTGATGATGGAGAGCATCCCTATTGAAGGACATTTTCAGCGATTACTCTAAAACGGCTGGTCTGATTTGGACAGTTCTTTTTTTGTTTGGAAAGGTGTACCTCACAGGTAGTCTCATGGTAAGGAAGTCAGGATCTGATGATGACATCCTGGTGAAATCGAGGGCATTCCTGAAAAAATATATGGAAGCACAGAGTTTTTCTTGACTTTTTATCAAATGAGAGGGATCTTACGTATACAAATTGTAATTGTATGATGATGAGCTGATGATGGAGAGCATCCCAACTGAAGGACATTTTCAGCGATTACTCTAAAACGGCTGGTCTGATTTGGACAGTCCTTTTTCTGTTTGAAGGGTGTACCTCACAGGTGGTCTCAAGGTAAGGAAATCAGGATCTGATGATTCCTGAAAAATTGTACGAAAGCATAGAGTTTTTCTTGACTTTTTATCAATTTAGAGGGATTTTACGTATAAAAATCGTCATCTTATGATGATGAGCTGATGATGGAGAGCATCCCTAATGATAAACATTGTAGCGGTTACTCGAAAACAGCTTGTCCGATTTGGATAATTCTTTTTTGTTTGAAAGCGTAGTGTCATGGTAGGGAAGTCAGGATCTGATGAAGAGATTCTGGAGAAATCGAGGAAACTATTAAAATAATGGGCAAGCTTAGGGTTTCTATTGACTTTTAAAAATGTTACTAGAGCTTAAATTGTAGTATAATCCAAGTGGTGCTCTCTCTGTGCAGAGTCAAAACTTAAACATACATAAATATACCCAACGATGAACGAGTATTAGATTTCTTCTTCAACGGAAATAAGATTTCTTAGACGTAGCATTTCTGCTAAGGCTCATTCATGGGGTTTAAGGGGTTTCGTCAACAGCTTGGAGTCAGTAGTAAATAAGAGACAATCGATTTTGACGCTGCTCAGGCGTTTTATGCGATAGCTTGTCATTAATAAGAGACAACCGATGTTGTCGTTGTTCTACAGTCTCTTTGGACAAATTTCTTTGTACGTAATTACGCTTCTTAAGCCGGTTTTCACTGTCTTCGGATGACTCTCTAAGGCGTTGTGTTTTATTCTGTTCTCAGCGTCCGTATTGCGGCTCATTTTTATACTTTCAGGCTTCTATGCTCGACGCTTTCTCATGCGTGATGCATGTACAGATGGCCCCCCCATTATTTACCTAAAACCTGCTTTATCAACGAACCTAATTAGTATATTGTAATTGTACAACTAAAAAGCAAGAAATAAAATTATTTTTAAACTGAACCTAAAATAATTGAAGGCATGGATGAATGGAGGCACCGACTTCAATTGCTACATAAAAAATAAGAAATTATGTAGGTATTAGATATAATATTAGTTAGGTATTAGAAGAGTATCATTTAAGGTAGGTAAGTAATTAAAATAAGTGTTTATTCATAGGTTAGTTTCGTCGATATCTTTTGTTATGGTCTTGTAAATATTTTTGGGTAGAATATAGTTTGTACACATAATTTTATAACAAATTATTTCATCCTTTTTAGTTCTAGAGAGTTTTTGAAGGCGGTTTTCTTTTTTGTTTAAAAATAATTTTATTAACAAGATTCTTAAGACCCCTTCTATGTCAAATAAAATGGTTGTCATGTATACTTTGTATACCTTTTCGTTAAATCTCAAGAGAAATCAGAACGTAATATTGGGCTCTGTGATTCGGCTACAGGTACTAGTACCTGCGCGCTCCCTCCCCTCCGTACCTTCGCCCTTCCTCCCCCCTCTGCAACCCGCGATCTAGGATCAAAGCCGTTACTCGCCGAAGCCTGCCAAACACTTTGGTAAGCATCTGGAGACTATAGGCGCTCAAGTATTGCAATGTTCAGACTATACGAACATTATAAGGTAAAATGTGTTGTGAAATACTTAAATGTAATAAAACTTACATACCTACCTACCTATTTGCCAACTCTTACTGAAAAAGACTTTATTGAAGGGAATATCAGAATTAAAAATTGATATTATACAGTCAGAACTACTTATCCTTCAAAAAATCTCATTCATAATCAAATACAAGTTTTTTATTTAAGTCATCAAAAAAGTATTAAGTTAGTTTCCATACCCCCAAAAATACATGTACAAAATTTCATGATGACAGTTTTAGTAGTTTTTGCGTGAAAGCGTAACAAACAAACTTACATTTGCTTTAATAATAAGAGTGTAGAGTATGTAGGTATAAAACCAAATTTAAACTGTGTTAACATTATTTTCAGTACAGATATGTTTAGTAACTGATATTATTTGAAAGAAAAGGGCTTTGTTTTCTCATCTTATTTTTAGTTCAAACTTTATCTCACTCTCTACTTTTTTGGATAAAGTTACACGTTCTTTAGTTGCTTAAGTTTTTAGTTGTGTAAAAATTGGCGAAAAATAACTTACAAGTTAAAATATGACAAACAGAACTCCTCGCAGTTTGAACTCTACCTGTAGAGAGAGTATACCAAGTAAACACCACACGAAAAAAAACATATTGGAGCACAGGGTCCTTGGAGGCGCACTAATAAGGTCGTCGCACTGATACATTTCGAGTGAGCCAGAATGACACACAAACACTAGTGGCAGTTGGATCGGCGCTCACCTTGCAGCTTTTTCTCCGTCTCCCAGAACTTCTGCAGTTCGGTGAAGTACTTGTCGAGGATGAACACCTTGGAGAGGCCGAGCGTGGCCATGGCGTGTGGTACGCGGGCATCACAGTCGGCGGCCGCGCCGCTTTCAGCCGGTGGCGACCTCTCTCGCGCGAGCCTACTCGCCAACTGCCGCACTACTCTCCCCCCTCCCCCCACACCATCGCAGCCTCCCACGGGCCCACACCCAGACTCAAATATTTTGATGCTATCCTTAAGCATATCCTACAAGCCTTTGCTCTCGCGCTGCATACAATACAAAGTAAGCTACAGTGCCTTTTCCGTATTAAAAATGTAGCAAACGTTAACGTTAATAAATTATTCTTAACTCCTTTTTAAAAAAGAGGGATGTGTTACGTTTTGCATGTTTGTGTATCTGTCTGCGGCATCGTAACTCGTAAATTAATGGATCTAGTTGGATTTTTTCGATTGAAGGATGACATAATTGAGATAGTTGAAATTTTGTGATTTCAAAAATATGTTATAATATGTTAAAAATATATTGTAATAAAAATATGTTGTATAAGCTCCTTAAAAGATTTTCTAATAACTTTGGCTACTAGCTCTACATTCACAGTTTATATTAATTCATCGTTTAGTTGAAACTCATACCTATGAGTAGGTATTCTTTAACGTTTTCGTAGTAAAATTGTAACGTTATAAAGTGGTTAATCCTAATGTTATTTTTATTAAAAGACTCAACAAATTGATTATTAAGAAGTCATCAATCGCAAATATTATCATATAAATACTTTACATATATAGACATATCACAACTAATATGTTGAAATGGATATTTACATTATTTTTATAAATTAAATGGCAAATAAGCAGAAGCATCTCTCGATGGAAATAATGTATATGTCCCAGTAGACACCAACAATATTGATTAGTCATCAATCACTGGAATATGAAAGTGTCAAGAACTGACGTAATGACGAAAGAGATAGGCGGTAGAATCTCACCGACTTGTGTGTTGCGAGTGGTCGCAAGACTTTACCACCTGATCGAAGTCATGGTGTTGATGATTAAGAAACAGAATATCTTCTTGTTTTGTGAACTGTTTGTTAGTAAAACTTTTGAGCTACATTTCTATTAGGAGGAGTCAATTTAGGAAATCACGTTTTGGCAAATAATCATCCAAATGCCACAAAATGTGACAAGCCTAACCAACGTTCCTACCGCCCATCTCTGCGACCAGAACGCAAATAAAGGAAGAACTCGGGAATCAATATAAATTGTCACGTCCTTCGTATGTGACAAACCTACCTAAAGTTCCCACCTTCCACCTCCGCGACCAGATCACGAATCGAGTCCGAAATTTACTTTCGAACTCTATTCGTGATCTGGTGACAAGCTTTTACCATGAGTTGGTATAGATTACGTTCGGTAAGTTACGTATCGAAATCTATGACAGTTTTAGTCTAAAAACGTGTTTCTCTTAGTTGCCAACAGAGGCGCTGTTCAGAGTTTTCATACAAATAATTTACAGAGACAGTAGCGAGTATAGTGAACTTGACAAGCCGCAAACTTATGGTAAGAGCTCTAATGTCATTTCCGAACAGTGCCGACTCAGTCTAGCATACCAGCCTTTCTTTCAGACAGTCTTGTGAAGTCAATGAATAAAGTCAAAATGGTAGAGAAGGCGGTACATTAGAGAGAGTCAGCAATGTTTTTTTTATGATATTGGAAGGCAAACAGGTAAATGGATTTGATGGCTGCGAAACTCTACCACCTAGTAGGATGTCATAGTGTTAGTGACGGTAAGCCTTTGCTCGCCTTTTACGAGCTGCCTGGCACAGGAAGACAGAACGGGAACATTTGGAAATTTGAAAATTAGAATAACAGATGATGTAATACAGATATTTTAATCAACGTCTTAAGTTAGAAGCACACCATTAACATTTTTGTCAAAAAGGAAATTTATCTCTTTGTCTTGCATCCATAAAACAAATTTTACTACTTAACGTATCGAATATTATTAGGAATGAAACGAACTTACCTTGTGAAGTTCAGTTGTACATTATGTGACCTTAAAGTCGAAGCCTTAAACCGAAGATGATTTATACGATGTTTATCCAAAATTTCCCCTTTCGAGCTCCTTTGCAGAATATACCATCTGTCATCCTGGCAGGGAGCTCGTAAAATGCGAGCATAGGTTTACCGTCACTAACACCGTGACACCTGACTAGGTTTTAGAGTTTTGCAGCGAGTCGTCCATTTGTTCAATCGCCTTATTTATTCCTGCAACCATAACGTTAGTGCTTGCCATTGAAGTGTTCCGGTTGGGAGGATAAGGTAGGCAACGCACTATTACCACAATCGGTGTGTCCAGGTGGCTTGAATTTCTTATCATCACGAAGTCTACTTGTTTGCCTTATTGTGTCCATACATTTAATTCTCTCACACATCATATTTTTTATAGCAATGACATTCATACAATCTTTCTAAAAGCTGACATTCTTATGAATAGTATACTATGTTCCAATTCACAAGTCTTTAAAAGACGTATTATTGTTAGAGATTCATTAAAGAACACATAATCAAGAATATAATAACCATCAAAGTAGCGGCATTAAATAGTAGTACTCTCTGTTTATATTATAAGATTCTTCTTAAAAGATTTTATAAAACTCTTTAAAAAGTATTCACTGCCTCTTTGAATTCAAACTTTTAAAACTATCGAAAGTCTAAAAAAAGCCTAAAGATACCACTGTCGAATTTAGACCATCCCAAAAATGATCATAATGATCTCTTCTAATATTAAGAAAGATTATAAGCCTGTGGTGTTACGCTCGCTGACCTCATTTGTGACAGTGAGATCTGAGAAAGAGTGGGATTGAAAGAAAGTGTTGGTGTTAAAATGAGAAAGGTTTCTTCACTGGTTCAGACATGTAGAAAGAGTGACAAATTAAAGATTAACAAAGCAAATATACAATGCGAATATGGATGTATGTAGGTACCCGGGGAGACCTAGGTTGAAATTCCTTGATCAGATCGTTCGGGTGTTATCTGAAGTTAGAGTCAAGATTCTTCGAAATTGGGTATGTAAAGGGCAATAAATGTGGAGGATGCCAGGCAGGTCAACCAGGATCGTGAGGTTTGGTATACGATACTCTCTGCAAACCATGTAAGGTAATTGGCGTGAAAATACGCATGTATTATAGATGTTACTGGTGAGTAGTAATCTAATGGCTGAAATAAGCTAAATAAGCGGAATAAGACAGAATGGTGATGCAATGGCGGCCAGCTCCTGCACAGCATTGTACCCACCTAGCAAGGTGGAATATGCCACAAGTACGAATCCCACAGTGAAATAATCAAATAACCTGAAACTAACAGGCGATAGGCTTGTTACATCCCCAAACCCACAAACATTAATTCGGAAGTAATTAATATATGGCAAAGTGCTGTAGACATTAAATTATATAAAAACGTTCACGGGTTCATTTGTTTATTGGAGCACACTTATCTGTCAAAAAGTTTATTTGGGTTTAATACAGTGGTGGCAATTCTGTTGCACACAAACTAAACTTATTTAAAGTTATCGCTATCTTCTTTCAATGCAATTAATAGAAAAAGACAAAACACGTTTCTTGCTGTGAGATTAGTTTAAGTTTGGCGACTTTTTATGCCAAAACAGTGAACAAGTACGCAGCTCTCCTGATGGTAAGAAATAGCCGCAGCTTATACACACCATAGATGTCGTAGGTGCGCTGTCCTATGGCAGGGGCGATGAGCGAGTTTGCAAGTCTACCTGCTAACCTACCCTCCGGAAGAGAACATGCCATTGCCAGTATCTGTCGCCATACTAGGGAAAGGCGGTGGATCCCCACCCGGGCGTGTTGTTACACAGCAGCCTGCCTTAATTAGTTTGAAAATCTGAAATATAATATTTTTAAAATGATTTGTTTTCGCTTTTTGAAAAAATGGCAAACTAAAATACTGTTTAGCTGTAATGCCAAACTTTGTTTCGCCCGATATTGAAAAAAAAAGAAAAGAAAAAATATTTATTTGTTGAGTGTTCCAAAGATGTTACAAAATTATTTAGGAGTTTCTACATATTCTACCAACTTGTGGTGTGCAAATATTTTAATAGTTATTAATTAAATTACTTATTTTAATTATTTATTAATACAAACAATTTTTAGAATAC
This sequence comes from Calephelis nemesis, assembly GCA_002245505.1. Lineage (NCBI taxonomy): Eukaryota > Metazoa > Arthropoda > Insecta > Lepidoptera > Riodinidae > Calephelis > Calephelis nemesis. The sequence goes on from NJDD01002991.1 coordinate 42,692, forward strand.
AAATTAATTTATCCCTATCTACCGTAAACAACTAATAACAGTTTGTGTAGAAAATTTATACGTTGTTTTCTTTTTTTTCTTTAATTTTCCTCGCACTTTGTTCATTTTTCTGACATTTTAAACCTGTGTTGAACTTCATATGAAGATTTTAAAACCAGAATTATTCGAAACTTATTTTTGAGTTGTACCGAGACGAATATATACAACTTAATTTTTACATATACATACATATATATCTTAACGCCAAGTTCATTACGTGCTAGGCAGAGGTTGCAGATCTTCGTCTTTTCTCGTCGGGTTTCACATTCATTCCCATTCACATATTGTGCATTGTATATTTGCTTTGTCAATCTTTCATCTGCGATTCTTTCCACATATATCAAGCAATGGAGTTTGGCAATTGTCATTTTAATACAACACTTACTTTCAAAACCGCTCATTTTCGGATCTCACTGTTTTTATAAAAACAAAGTTATCCAAAAATGGAATGAGCGCCCGGTCTTGATAGACTTTGCCACCTATCACGTTATGCACATTGTTGTACCTCCACCTACCTCATCAGGGATACGGGGTTGAAGATCCTTACTTACTTGTAAGTGTCATACTTATGCTAAGCCCTAAAATTATGTAACAATTATATTTCTTAACACATTTAAAACAAAAGAGAAAGCAAATAATACATACAGAAACTTATAAAAAGCAACAGTTTTCGCACGTTTTTTTTCTTATGATATATACAAGAGCTGCTTTAAATCAGTATAAAACCTTTCTTGAACTGTCAACCTTTGGATAAGTTTAATTTTTAATAAGCGACTTTAAAAACACCGTGACATCTGACTAGGTAGTAGAGTTTCGCAGCGCTTCGCCATGTTTGGTACCGCCGCCTTACCTATTCTTGCCGCTATAATGTCAGTGCTTGCCGTTGACGTGTTGCGGTTGGAGGATAAGATAGTAAACTTATTTTTTTAAGGCTTAACTTCCTGGCCTCAGGTTTACAACGAACCGTTATCACCTTAGGCCTCTAGGCGGTATGAATTTCTTCATATCAGGAAATCCATCGGCTTATTTGCCTTCCAATATCATAAAAAAGGAGAGAGTTATTTGTTCGACTTCTTATGTTTTTATGTATGTAAATTGATTTCCTCGTCATTTCCGAATTTGTTTTAAAATGATTGTTTTACTTGAAAGAGCGTAATACCCGAGGCTTTCCCATTACCACCATATCTGGATCTGACGTAGGAATATTAGTGAAATAAAGAAAATACTTACTTCTTATATACTTTGACAACATCATTATTGAAATCAAAGTCATTGCTTTGTAGTTACGATGAACTTAAACGATTGATTAGTGGTTAGAACGGCGATAGATAATTTAAGCCCCTTAAAACTGCAAACTCCGACATTGATTTTAAAAGTAGTACCTACACAAAATATTTATTTAGTATTTTTCGCTATTACCCTGAGATTCCATCATCAGATCCGAGATTTTGTGGCATTGGGACTATCTCGGAATTACGCTAGGTATTTCAATTAAAATCAATGTTTAAACTATTCATAAATGACGATGAAATCATATAAAAATGTAGTTTTTAAAAAAATATAGGAGTCCAACGTATAACCTCCTCCTTATTTTCTCAAGATTACCTTTCTTACCAGGGATCTCGTAAAAGGCGAGCATAGGCTTACTGTCACTAACAGGGTGACATCTGACTAGGTGGTAGAGCTTCGCAGCGACTCACCCGGATTGGTACCACCGCCTTACTCATTCCTGCCGCCATAACGTCATGACGTGTTCCGGTTTGGAGAGTAAGGTAGCCGGCCTATAGAAACCGTAAAAGCGTTGCTGTCTTGTAGCCGAGGTTTTTGGCCTATTATGCAAGTCTTGGCTACTCTACTTTTCATACCGGAACATGACAGAAGCATTATGATGGCAGGAATAGGTCTTTAGGGTGGTGCCCTATCCGGGCAAGTTGCTAGATAGCACTCTACCACCAGTGGTCTGCGAGCTGCCTTTCAGGAAAGCAGGTTCTACGTTAGGGACCCGGACCAACACGGGAAAAAATCTTACGAATCTTAATGTTAAAACGAATCGCCTAGATTGGTACCACCAAAAGCCTACCTTATCCGTGACCGAACCCGCCTCGTCTATCGGCGGCACCTCACTAAAGTAATGAGATTTGCAGCAGAATTCCATTAATGATCTATCACGTACTTAAATTATAAAAAAAAATTGTGTGTGTACTTATGTACACGCATTAGAAGTTATACTTCTTCGGCGTAATAAGATAAAAATCTTTCTAAAATTTTTATCTTTTGCCTTATTTTACATTTGTAGACAAAATGACACTAACCATAGAAATAAAGAAATATTGTGAATACAGTTGTCAGTTCTCACGCAAACATACGTAGATGTCCTTACTTTTACTTTGTTGGTACCTTTTTTTGAAAAACTAAAATGTTATCTATAGCTAACTTCATCATGTCGGTTTTTCGTGACGCTGTGCGCGCACATCGTAAACATTTACCCTCATCATTTTTTCCTAACGCGCCAAAAGAAGTATAACCTCAATAACAATAACTGGACTTTTAACAGTAGTTACTTTAAAGTTGGGTTTATTTTAACATATATATGGAACCAAAAATTGCTAAATTTGATTTATGCCCGGTTCCTATATTCAAGAAACTAGTTGCTAACGGAAGCTAGTTTTTATACGAATAGTAAAAAATCTAACTACGGCCGTTCGTTATTGATTGTTAACTCTATACATTTTGTGTATCTCTGAGCAACGCTACGTTACTTTTAGACAAACTAAATATGGTTATACTAACTAAAATAGAAAAAATACTATTTTATAGTATTTTTTATAGTATTTTTTCTATTTTATGATATTTGAAGGCAAACAAGCAGACGGATTTCCTGATAATAAGAAATCACTTTGCATAGAGACACCAAAGGTCGTAATGTTGCTTTGCCAACGAGCCTTTGCCTCGAGCAAAATGAAGTTTACCGTCTAGCTTATCCTCCTAACCGGAATACGTCAACAGATAGCACTGACGTTATGGCGGCGGGGGAATTAGCCTTAAATACTAAAAGAACCATTAAAAATTACTGCTCAGGTACTATTGTAAGATAATATTAGAGAACAGTCATTATAAAATCTGTAATAATGCTTTAAATGTGAAAGTCTGTCTATCTGTCTCTTACGCTTCCACGGATAAACCACTATAACGATTTTGATAAAATTTGATATGCAAGTAACTAGAGAACCAAGTTGTGTTTGTAACATAGATTACTTTTGTTTTCAAAAACCAACCCTGAAAAGACTATAGGAAACGAAAGTTCTTATGAAAGATATTTTTATTTTAGCATTTGCCCAGTGCTTGGATTAAATTTTTAAAAAAAGAAAGGAAAAAAACTCCCAACGTAAACGGTAAAGAACGGAATTTCAAATTTCATCACAGAATTTTAATTCTCAATAGCTAAATGTTTAAGCATTCGTTGGCTTCAGACGAAAGGTTCAAATCCTGTCTGGGAAGAAATGTTTTCTTTCTGTGTATGAAAATTGACATACATGTATAGATCAGGGGTTTTCACTCCGCAACATGTAGAGATGCATCTGGCTGTTGAACAAAGATTTTGTGAATCATGAAAAAGCGTTTGGTAAGGTAGATCAAGAACTCTGTGTGATTATGCCAAATTATACGACGAATGTCTATCACAGTGCAGTGTATGTATGACTGTAAATCATGTGTATATATGTGATTGTGTCTGTGCGGGTAGACAGCAATATATCCCTTGCATCCTGCTATAAAAAATATATTTATACGTTGAAACTTTTATCTAAAAGTGTTTAATTGATCTTATATAATTCAGGCGCAGTTAAATTGCAAAAATAGTCGATTGTTATAACATCATCTGTGTATACAAAAACATCAGTAATAAATATTACAAAAACCACTAGTCGGATATTGATAACATTTATAAAGGCCACTTGCACGTTCCCGGGTTACGTTTAATATTGAATTAAACTGTCAAATATAAGGTGATTAACCCAAGTTAGACGCTAACTCAGTGTTAAATACTTAACCCAGGAATGTGCAAGTGGCCCTAAGGGAGTCAAGAAATGCGTTTTGTAATACGAACCATCAAAATCTACTTCTTATAGGCTGAGTAATCGTATAAAAACATACCGACGAATAATTAAAAACCTCTTACCTTTTTGGCAGTGGCTATAAAATACATCGGCAAGATTTGTTATTTTAGTTTTTTTATTGAAATCTTGAAAAAAGTGGGAAACTTAAAAAATACCTTCACACTGAAAACGTGTTCTAAAATTTTAAATACGAGTATTATGTTATAAACATAGAGAATAATAATACATAATTCGCAACAAATAATATAATGATGGACAGGCTAGTTGTATTTTTGTAAAAAATAAAATTATGTTTTATTTTTATGTGCAATTATTTATGTATGTCCACATATTTTTGTTTCAAAAAAATAAATAGATAAATGTGCCAAAAAAGGTGCTAATTTATAGCTGTTTTGTATGAATTAAATAATTAAAAGAAAATTTAAAATAATGTCTTGATTTGCAAGATAGCGGCCCGCACCGACTTCGGTTGTGAAATATATATATAGACCTTCATTCTCAAATACCTTATCAATTGAAAAAACCATATCAAAATCCGTTGCGTAGTTTACCATACCATAAACAACAAAAGGAGATAGGGACAGAGGAAGATACTTTGTTTTATACAAGACTAGCTGTCCCGGCGAACTTCGTTCCACCCGTTCAGTTTGTATGGGAAAAAGTAAAATGTTGTATTTCTTATTTTTCTCGCAAGCTTTTCCTTTTTCTTATCTTTTTAACCTTCCCTGGACTTGAACAAATAATTTAAAACAAAAATTAGCGAAATCGGTTCAGCCGTTCTCGAGTTTTAGTGAGACTAACGAACAGCAATTGATGTTTATATATATATAGATATGTAGTAATTCCCAAGAAGTATCAAATACAAAAATATCCTAAAACTCGTTGTCAATAGTAAGAAGGTTTCGGAGAGTGCAATCACTAACACCATGACACAAAATATATTTA
>NJDD01002991.1:49228-60809 GCA_002245505.1 Calephelis nemesis
CTGTAAAAGTAATATATGTTATTTGCAGTTAAAAAAATATTTTTTTTCTTTATTACAATATTTATGGCAAGACTAGGTATATATATATATATATACACATTTTTTCCCCATGTTGGTCCGGGCTCCTTTGTAGAATAGACCATCTGCTTCCAGTGCCAGGCAGCTCGTAAAAAGCGAGCATAGGCTTGCTGTCACTAACACCGTGACATCTGACTAGGTGGTACAGTTTCGCAGCGACTCACCCGGTTTGGTACCACCGCCTTACCTAACGTCATGACGTGTTCCGGTTCGGATGGTATAGTAGCCGGTTAACTTACTTTTGCTCGAGGCCTAACATCCCGGCCTTTGGTTGGCAACGCACCATTACCACCTTTGGTGTCCCTAGGCGGCGGGAATTTCTTACCATCCGGTATCCGTCTGCTTGTTTGCCTTCCAATGTTATAAAAAAAAATTGTGCAAGTCTACCGGCTACCTTTAGCCTCCGGATCGGAACATGACAGGAATAGGTATGGCGGTGGGTCCTTAACCCGAACAAGTTGCTCTACAGTACTGTACGACCAGGGGTTTTATTGGTAATGCCTTATATTTAAACCTGTGCTCGTCTCTTACGAGCTGCCTGGCAGAAAGGAAGATAGTCTATTCTACTCAGCGGATCCGAACCAATACGGAGGATATTTAGGTGGAAATTGGAGATAGAATCAATCTACCGACCTCATCAACCTCGTCGGATGATCAATATCCTCTCGGGAAAATCTATGATCTTACGATTGCAATCGTAATCTTGATATCAGTGAGACAGTGGGATTGACATAAAATTGTTGGATAAAAGTGAGATCGCTCTTGTAGTTTAGCAGTCCGGCGTTGGGCTTGACTTCATGAGGTCTCGGGGAATCAACCCGAGACCTCATGAAGAAGAAAATGTGTCTTTTTTCAATTTTCCAATGAAAAATAACGTTTGTGCCCCGTTGGTGGTGCTTTACCACTTATTGCCATTATAGTTGTGCCTTCGGCTAGTCGAGGTGCCCTTATTGTAAAGTCAAGGAAGAAAGGGCATATTCCGCTCGCTCGCTCAAGGAAATTATGTATGTGGAAATAACAGCAGATGAAAAATCAACCAAACAATTATATACGATTCATAAGTGTATTATTGTATTTACCCGGGAAGACCTACTGTTGATATGCCACTACCAAATCACTCGGGTAATATGCGAGTGTCAAGTGTCTCCGAAAGCATCGTGTTTGTATGAAAATAATAAGAAAAGTGTATAAAGAAAAATAATTATGACACTTGGTACTCAATAGGTACTCGCTGCTAGCCTCGCTAGGGATTTGGCGTGAAGATATGTATCAATAGACAAAAGTTTAAATTCTTATTACATGACCATTATAATATATAGTAGTAGTAGTGGTCCCATTATATATAAATGTAATTAAAAACATTTTCTACAATTTCATTCAAGATATTGTTGTAATGTAAGATCCCATAATTGTGCGTGTACAAGTAATAACGTATTGTGAAATACATCACAAAAGCGGTATTATCTCATTAGTTTGTATCCAACGAGAAAGTGAAATACACGTTAACGGAAAAATTGAACTAAACTACGCAATGTACGAAACAATTTTTCATAATACAATACAATAACTCTTTAGTAAGCACGAAGTACACAGAAATTACAAACACATATTTACCTATAATATATATAATAATATAAAAGTATCTTCACGCTTATATCCCGGAAGAGGTAGGCAGAGGCACAATCAGGGCACCCACGACTAGCCGAAGACACTAAGTCCCACAATATGATAGGTGACAAGCCTATCGCCAACCGGGCACATTTCCAATCCCGAGCAACATTTTTTTTCATTAGAAAATTAGGAAAACCCAATTTTCTTTTTGCTGCCCGACCCGGGATTCGAACCCGGGATCTCATGCAGTCAAGTCCAATAGCTGAACCGCTAAACCACAGAGGCGATACAATAATATACTTTAACTATAATCTCTTCCTCGTGTTGGTCCGGGCTTTGCAGAACAGACCGTCTGCTTTCCTGTCAGTCAGCTCGTAAAAAGCGAGCATAGGCTTTCCGTCACTAGGACCGTGATGTCCTTCTCGTCTCGACTCGACAAGGACGACATCGACTCGTCCGGATTGGTACCACCGTCTTACCTATTCTTATGCTATGCTTGCCGTTGATGTATTCCGGTTCGGAGGGTAATGTAGCCGGTAATTTTGTTCTAGGTCTAAGATTCCGGCCTCAAGTTGGCACCGCACCATTGCCATCTTTGATGACTCGGGCCGCTGAGAATTTCTTACTATTAGGCAATGCGTCTCCTTGTTTACCTTCCATTATCATAAAAATGGCAACCTCATGGTATACAACAAGATTCAGCGAAATACTGTGCAATGAGGTTCTTGAAAATATAAAAATGCATCTTACACTAGATGAAAATAGGAATTTTGAGTTTTATTATAAAATACCTGTCCCGGGGTCGAATATGTGCCTGGTTGGCGATAGGCTTGCCATCTACCAAATTGTAAGACTTCGTGTTTACGGCTGGTCGTGGGTGCCCTGGTTGTGTCTCTATTTAATCCTTCGGGGATATGGGCGTGTACATATCATATATATTTTATACAAAAAAAAGGTATATTCACGGCCATTTTCCCAACGTGACTACTAACCGAAGACACCAAGTCCCGCTGTATTATCTACATTAGTCTTCCTTAACTTTAAAAAATAAATGTTTCTAGACGTATTACATAAATTGATCTAACCCTTAAAGTAAGCTATTTGTTTACCTGTATTATGGGTGTTACATAAAGATTCCAATACATAGAAATATACATTTACCAGAATAAATTTAATAAACATCCGGATCCGGAAATACAGACGTCTATGTTCAGAATCAGTCGATTGTTTTTTAATCAGTGATTAACGGCAAATATTAAAAACCTATCTACAGATTGATATATATAGGTCTACTGAGTTTTGTTGCTAAGATAATTTTATTAATCACTAAAAAATAGTAGTGGTTGCCTGGTAACTGATCCAAAACCATCTCTCGTCTCAGATAAATAATTAATGATGGCCGTGATTATTTTTAAAGACAAAATCGTAACATAATGATAGCTTAATTGTTTACTGGCGTCTCTGAGTGTGGCCGTTATTACAGTCGACTATTAATGACGTTGTCTTGTGCCTTTCTGCCAGGCGGCTAGTTAGAAGCCAATCTACCAGACCTATGGTGGCAGAGTACTGTGCTGCAAAGTATCCGGTTAGAATCTATCGCCTTACCTATTACTGCAGCATAATGACGTTGTCGTGTTCCAGTTCGAAGGATAGCCTACCGGCACAATAATTAAAATAACACCTTGGCTACAACGCAGCGACGCACCTATAACGTCTATGGTGTTTATAAAGCACGGTTCGGTAAGGTATGATAAGGCGCCATCTCTGGGTATGCTACAAAATTACCTAATACTGTATGTTAGCAACAGAATAGATATGTGCTGTCGCTGTGTGAGCGCGATACATTTCCCACGTATAACTTGTTTCACAACATTTGCGAAAGGTGGCGGTAGGGTACGAAGTAACGATTATTGAGATGATACTAAGTTTGTTTAAGTAATCTATATTATACGTTAAGACCTAAGGCCTAAGGCCTATAGACGTTAAGACGTTAAGGCTTAAGGCCTACACGCATTTCGATTAGTGAAAGTGGCCTCGCATTAATATTGGCCTGTCCAAATGGGAAATCTAATCTTACAGCTTGACAGAAAATGAGAACAGGCCTTAATGGTTGCATAAGGTTTTTTCCCGTGTTGGTCCGGGCTCCTGTGTAAAATAGACCATCTGCTTTCCTGTGCCAGGCAGCTCGTAAAAGGCGAGCAAAGGCTCACCGTCACTAACACCGTGAATTCTGACTAGGTGGTAGAGTTTAGCAGCCATTCGCCCGGATTGGTACCACCGCCTTACCTATTCCTGCCGCCATAACGTCATGACGTGTTCCGGTTCGGAGGGTAAGGTAGCCGGTAAACTTACTTTTGCTCGAGGCCTAACATCCCGGCCCCAGGTTGGCAACGCACCATTACCACCTTTGGTGTCTCTAGGAGGCGTAAATTTCTTACCATCAGGAAATCCGTCTGCTTGTTTGCCTTCCAATATCATAAAAAAAATATAAGAATCCTGGCAAATCATCACAAAACTGTCACCACCAAACAGTGAGAGGTCAGTAGTAGAGCCAAACGAACCCGTCATTTTCTAAAGTACTCGTGTTTACAACGAGATTCAAAACTTTTGCAACGTGTAAGGATGGCTTAGCGACCACTTACCAGCATGTACATTTTTACACCTGTCTCTCACCTAAACTGTATTGCGAAGAGTATTCAATTTTAAAAGAGTAGTTAAGTAGAGTAATTTAAGCATTTTCTAAAGATCGTAGCGTCATAAAAACTGCGAGTTGTATGGGATATCGATGACAATACAATGATATGGTACTGTCGAGCTGATCTGATGATGAAGCCGGAAGATATGTGCTGGAATTTCTCGATGTATGATCGTATCATAGTCATGTTTGGACTTGTTAGAAAGATCTTGCAATGAACTTTGACCACGATTAGGTTTCAAGGTCTGATGATGAAGCCGGAAGATAGGCACTAGCATTCCATGATGGAATATCGTATTATAGCCGTGTTTGGACTTGTTAGAAAGGTCTTGTAATGGACTTTGACCACGATTAGATTTCAAGCTCTGCATACAATAATATGGTACTCTCGAGCTGATCTTATAATGGAGCCGGAAAGTTTGAACTGGAACTTCATGATGGATTATTAGTAATTTCGGTAACGGCGGCGAGCACCTAATTCAGCCTATAGGCATCCAATTCCCGGCCAAGTACAGCTACGGTACGGTGAAAAGGCGAATGCTCCCAGTGATTTTAAGTTGGGCATCTACCGATGGCTGTCCGGTAGACCACGCCGTAGTGTACTTAGGGTCCCGTACTTTTGCCGATTGACAGGCATATGTGGCTCGAATTCTAGTGAAATCACTTAGTGGTCTCCAGATTGAAGAGTTAGATTTTTCTAAGCTGACAGGTAAGAAACCATGCAATACAAACTCACTGGCTGAGATAGAGAGGATGCGGGCTCATTCGTCTATTTAAAATATGCCATTAGCAAAGACTAAAAAGTATAAAATAAATTAATAGTTTAAAAAAAAAACACTAAAAAACACGCTTTTATAGGTGCACGTAAAAGTATAAAATAAATTAAGGGTCGTTCAAGTAGTCTCCATTTTTGGGCTGTAGTGTAAACTAATACAATATATAACTAAGTTATATATTAACGTGAACGTGTATAAAACGTGAGGCGCTGGAACAGGAAACATAAATAAATATCCCTGGACAAGTTACACAAATTGAACCTAACCCCAAAGTAAGCAAATTATATGCTTGTATTATGGGTGCTATTCAACGACTCTAATACATAGAAATACATTGGTCGAGTGGCTAGCGTACACGCCTAATTACACTGACCAACCGCGAGGCTCGGGTTTGATTCCCGACGGGGGTAGGCATTTGTGTGATGAACAATTATATGTCTGCATTTCCGGGTCTGGGTGTTTGTTTAATTTATTCTGATATCTATTTAAGTATTTCTATGTATTGGAATCGTTGACTAACACCCATAACACAAGGATATAATTTGCTTGCTTTGGGGTTAGATTCAATTTGTGTATCTTGTCCAGGAACGAAAAAAAAAAGAAAGTACCAGTCAACACTGGCAAAATGTAGAGTTCGTGTTTGTGTATTTGTTTACAAGAAAGTCTTTCCTGCTACAGCCCCCCACGCTTTTACAATCAAGTGTTATAATTAAAAACACATAGTTTACACTTAGTAGGTACTAGGTATACACGTAAGAAGTGAAACTTCTTTGTTGAATCATTTTCGCGATGCTTAACAGAAAATAAATTTTATTTAGAAAAAGTATATGTAAAAACTAGCTTCAAAAACGCAGTATTAAATAAAAGTTTCAGACTTGTATGCAACCAAATTACATATTTTCATTTTTTAATGAATTTCAAAAAGGAAGTTGTTGGTTAAGCGAACACTTCAAATTTTTTTTGAAAGTTGGTAATTGAGATTTGTTCCAATATTATTCAACCAAATTCTAACAAAATGTTTTTTAAGTTACATTTTTACCAATGTACATTTTTTGTTCTTCAAATGACGTAGTAATAAGATTGGAGTTTGTTATTTACTATTTTACTTTAAAATTATTGTAGCAAAATACCGTTTAGAACTAGTTTCTCCCTACAAGTATGCCGAAGATATCCTGCTTCAGATGACAGATTGCGAATATTAATTCCAAAGCGATGCAAGTTGGCTATAAACGGTGCCATTTAGTATGGTTATTGCGTCGATTAAACCAAATTACAATTAACATATCATTACGAAGCTGCTTATAAAATGTTTTAGTTGGCTTAATTCACTCATAGCGATCACGCTTCAGTCTACTTTTTCGCATCAGTTCAGGGCTATTAGTCAATTTTGTTAAGCGTCATTCACACTTGTACAATGGGTTTAAAATCCCGGTCACAGGACAGTGACATTCTTATATCTGTGGATCTATTAGCTATTGTTGATTCTCACCATCAGTAGAGCCGTTTGCTTGTTCCTTGTCTTAAAAACATGAAAAGTCTTAAACCAAATAATAAACAGAATGTCCTGCTTTTTAACGCTAATGCTAAGCAACTTGAGGAGATGCTCATTATTTCTAGGAAACAGAATAGCAGAATATAAATTTTGAGTCGTTTTTCTCGCAAGCTTCAAAAAGTTTACAGTAGGTCAATGTTTTGTTACGTTATTTGACCAACCATGTGGCTTGTGTTTCGGTTTCTTTCATTATAAAGTACGTAATGGAGACATTGAATCAAAATTTTAATATTTTCACTATGTTATCAAATTTAATTGTAAAGGTTTAATCAATTTTGAGTAGGTATTAGAGTTTTTACTTCATAACACATTAGCTATATTTTTCACAACGAGGAATATCACAAAATTTAAGAAAAAATGGTACAATGTTAGGTTGATATAATACATATAATACTTTTTTTAATTTAATCTGATAGTGAAAATTATCTAAACTAAATCTTGAACTTGAATTGTTTAAACATGTAACTATTTTTTTTGGATTTTCTGTACACCATTTAGCACACACAATAATCTTTTCTTGGCGAAGTCAACAAAGACTCAGATTATTTCATAATTATGTTCATGATACTTACATTGTCATTTTGGTTATTACGATTGTTATTATTAATTTTTGATTTAATTATTATTGTCATTTTATTTTCTAAACATTGTCGTGGTGTAAAGGGCCCGTAAAAATGGCGTGGCCCATCATTAATTACCGCCAGCTCCGCGAGCGTTTAAATCTTCTCGGCGATAGTATTGTAATAAATACATTAAGTCGCTCATTAAGATAATTTTAATGAAAGTGTACTCCCGCGCCGGCTCGCAGCTTGCGTGATATAATTTATGGCATATTTTATTGTGACTTAATCTGTACCGAGTCCAGCGACTTGATGCTGCGAGCTTTAGCAATTGGCTGTTAGTTTATGGGCGCCTGGTAGCATCACATATATTTTTAATCGCCTCTGTGGTCTAGCGGTCCAGGTATTGGACTTGACTTCATGAGTTCCATGATTCCATTCCCAGGTCGGTAAACAAACAGTTAAAGCTCGGAGAAAGTAAAATCGGGTGTGTATGTTATGGTTTTAAAGAACCGCTTTTGTATTTTTTTATATTGTCGCCTCTATGGTCTTGCAGTCCAGCGTCGCACCTAACTTCGTGTGGTCCCGGGTTCGATCCCCGGGTCGGGCAACAAAAACAAGTAGAACATTTGTATCGTCAATTTTATGATAAAGATAACGTTGCACAAGATTGGATATGTGCCCGGTTGGCGATAGGCTTGCCACCTATCACATTAGTGTCTTCAGTTAGTTGTAGGTGCCCTGGTTGTGCTTCTGCCTACCTCTTCGGGGATATATGCGTGAAGATACGACTATGCTAATGTATTAAACATACCCTCATAGTCACTGGTCACAAGATAATTTGCATTGCATAGAAGTGTTTCGTGTGAATATCTTACCCATGTCTCGAATGTTCCCAAGCACTTCATTTATTTATTAAAAACACTTTCAGATGGTACCACTGATACGCGAGATTCAAAATGCAATTAAATTTAACTGTTATTACAATTTGAACTTATTCCCCTTTATATGAATGAACTACTAAACATTCCCACACAATATATTTTAGGTTTTGAATTCGCAGACTTATATAGATGTTGCGCACGCGTCGGATCAAGTGATGATTCCAAACTACAACTGTATCACATAAATGTTGGTGATCACGCGAGCTTTACGGTAAACTCTATTTTATAATAAAACTAGCTGACCCGGTGAACTTTGTAACGTCTTAATTCGGGGATATACAGACAGCAGCGCCACCTATCAGATCCAAATGTGTTGTCATATCGTCCGGGAACTTAAACTATACTGCAAAATTTCAACAAAATCTGTTCAGACACTCTGCCGTGTCATGGCAGTAAACTGTATCTAATAAATTACTTATTTTCAAAATAAAGGTTTTTATTATTAGAAAATTAGTTATAAAATCTTTAATGTTTAGAGACATGATTTTTTTCACATTATGTTTATAAAAAAATCAGTATCTACACAACCGGTAAAACGTAAGGCCTTCTATAGAGAAATATAGAAGTAACCAAAAAGGAAAATAAAATAAAAATATTTTCAACAAGGAAAAAGAACAAGAATACTGGGTTTCTTGTCAGATCTTCTCAGTGAGTTGCCGCGTTCCGATCAACTTTTTAAATCAAACTAAAGCAATTTGATTTAAAAAGTTAGTGAGTTAGTGTCATCGGCTAGTCGTCTATGCCCTGTTTGTGCTTCTGCCTACCTCTTTGGCGATACGGTCGTGAACATATTTTTAATATTATGATACCACACCGTCTGTGTAGACCTATAGGAGTTATGTGACCAACAGACGTTCAGAAATATCATGTATATGATCTAATTAAAGTGGCGAATTTAATCAATTTAGCTCATTGAATGCTGTTACAACAAACCTAGGAGATTTGCAACTTAAATAATTACACAAATAATATTTAATCCGGTAATTATTCAAGTATTTCTATGTATTGACACAAGCATAAAATTTTGCATACTTTGGGATTTAATTCAATTCGTGTAATGTGTCCAGGAATGTTTGTCAATATATCTTATCGTAATGTATTGTCTACATCTGTGAATTTGGAGTATATAAAATGTTAGACGAGGCGAGGGAAGAATTTATTTTAATTATAACAATTTTTCTAAATTATAGTTTGTTCATATAAACCAGTTTATTAACATCTTATTAACACTTAAATTATGTTATGAGTGGGTCCTCTTATCTCAAACATGCATCTGAGTTGATCAAATAATTTATTTATTTATTTATACAAGGATTTTCGCTCCGCAACATCGTCGATAAGCATCTGGCTACGGGCTAGAGGGTTTTCTGTAGTTTTGTGGATCTCGAAAAAGCATTTGATTGGGTTGTACGTAAGGAACTTTAACACATTTTACCAGATTATGGGATAAACGGGTCCCTGCTTCATGCTGTGCTGTGTGTGTAGGTATTTAGATTGTAAAGCATGTGTACGGGTGGACGGCAACATATCGCCTTGGTTTGATGTCGACAGTGTGTTGTCAGTATGTGTTGTTTATTATATATTTGGACAAATGTCTTCAAAGGTTAAGGTTTATGAATGTGGGAATGCGTATGGGTGACCAACTGCCTGCTTTATGTACATGATGCTGTACTTTTGGGCTGTACACTATCTGAACTGCAAACACTGGTTACAGTTATGAAAGGTGGTTGTAGAGAAAGGGGCTTAAATTTAAATGCGATGAATACCAAAGTTATGGAATGTGAAAGAGTGGAAGCTAGAACGGATGTAAGAGTTTTAGTTGGTGAAGTAATGCTAGTAAATGAAATTGTATATCTTATTTGTGCTTTTAGCAGGTATGAAGGTCATTTCGGAAAAAGCATGACAGTAGGATAAATGCGGTCGAGGTTGAGGTTTGAAACTCGATACTTTCTGCCTACCGCGTACGGGATTTGGCGTGAAGATATGTATGTATGTGTGTATGTATGTGTGTATGTATGTATGTATGTATGGATTAATTATTAAGGATTAAATAGATGCAGTATTTATTAAATACATAATAAATACTATTTAAGCTTATTGCTGTCAATTTGGAGTTTGTTTCCACTACAAAAAACTGAATTAACTCTTATTGAAACTGCTCCTGATTCCCAGAAGTGAGCTCATTACCATTGCATGTAGGTTTTTTCATTAGATGTCTGTATGTCAATGATAATTAACGATACCCTATTAATTACCGAGTGATTTGCTGTCGAGCAGATGAAGCAGTAAATTGTTAGTGGATGCAATTACCTCGGCCGGGTAAAAACCTGAGACCAGCTGAATACGGCGATACGATAAATCTACAATTTCTCTAGAGTGAATATTACAATAGAGTGCAAATGTTTTCAAAACTTCAAAGTGCATACCACTAGGTTGTTTTTCTTTTTAGTTCTGTAATCTATATATTAATACGTGTAATATTTTACGAAAATTGCGCGGACGCAGGAGCAAATAATTTGGCATACTTACAGTTTATGTGTAGGAGAAGTGCAGAACGCTAATGTTTTTCAATGATAATGCTTATAAAGTACATTAAATTTACTCTTCTGGGGTAAATTATACAGCGTGACTACGGTTCTTAACTATTACGAATGATCTTGTTATAAGGCTCTATTTAACCTCATTTTAGCTTTGCGGGTAACTTTGTAACACCCTGTGTAAGACGTATATATAACTACTACTGTCAAGTAGCATCAAAGATTTTCCTGAAAGTTTCACAAATTATAATTTACTATTGACTCTATGTTATGAACACTCTAAGGTACTTAGCGTATCCTGAACTGTATATTCCTTTATACGGCTACGATGTTTTAAATATCTGCGTCAGTTTTTGTCTGCAAGCCTTTACTGGCTATCCACCGTTATACATACAATTAATGTTAGATTTATTTGTACAAATGACATTGAATGGAAAAGCTCAGCGAGTTTCCAAAGAGCGCATTACCATATTTTATACGGGATGTTATGTAGTACAGATTAAAGATGAGTTTCCAACAGATCGACTACTATGTGAGGCATTTTGTTAGTTTCGATAGTTCGAACCCACTCATCATCTATTTGACAATCGTATTCGGCTTTTTTCGCACTCTACCTATTGTATATGACTCACTACACCCATAGTTTAGACTAATATCCTAAATTAAATAGAACTAGGGGTCGCCCATTGGTCAAAATTCGACCATAATACATTTTAATATCTTGTAGTAAAAACGCCATCTACATTTCTCAAATATTATTATTCGCATTTATGTGTTTATTAATTAAATTTTAATAATATAATAATAATAATAATTCTTTATTGTACA
>NJDD01002992.1:0-10309 GCA_002245505.1 Calephelis nemesis
TTACTAATGCGCAACATATCATTGATATGCAGAAGAAACATAGTGGGAGACAAAACTGACGCTGTTTTCTGAACACGTAAGGGGCATTGTACTAGACGTCGCTATTTTAATGCGGTACGTAAAGTTATAAAAAGCCAATTTACCTTTTTTTATAAAAACATACTTTTGAATTAGAAAGTTTCAGCTCTAAGCCATTAAAAAAACTTTCTTTCGGGTGCAATAGATATCTACCTAACATACTTTGCTATGCGTACTGATAGAATTGATTGGATTATGATATCTCATAAAATGTGGAATCATTTGAAATGAAATTTTCCTCAATTGACAGGATTGTAGAGGAAATAGTTCTGATATGAAATGATTCTTGACGTGGATATATGACGTTATTGGTTTCACAGTTTAACTGGAAATCGTATTGCGTTTGATTTTTAGTTTAGTTTTATCAATCATCATATCCTATCCTATTAATATTATAAATGCGAAAGTTTGTATGTATGGATGTATGGATGTATGGATGTATGGATGTATGGATGTTTGGATGTTTGTTACTCTTTCACGCAAAAACTACAAAGCCGATTACGATGAAATTTGGTATGTAGGTAGCTGAAGACCCAGAATAACATATAGGCTACTTTTTATCCCGGAGTTCCCGCGGGATTGGGACTTACGCGGGTGAAACCGCGGGGCGCAGCTAGTAGACCTAATAAACTGGGTAGAACCAGCGGTGGATTTACACTATGGGCAGTCGGAGCAAGTGCCCAGGGCGGCAAATATTTTAGAGCGGCAAAATTTTGAAAGTGATAATTTTTTTAATCTTATCGAGATTCCCCAATATAATTAATTAATTCTATTAATTTATAATTTTTTGTTTAATTGATAATTGAAGAAATTCAATCCATTCATTATTTATGAATTATAATTTTGACACTTTTTTTAGTAAAAAATAATAATCAAAATGATTTAATTAATTTGTTTCCTTGAAGATTTCAAATAATAATTTATATTTTCTGAAATTAAAGAAATTCAATTAGTATCTATTTTTGAAAAATTGAAAAAAAAACAGAATATTTTTTTGCATTTCTTAAAACATCAAATTTAACAATCAATCAATTAAAAATCTGGAAAATTAAATTAATTAAGTAAAATTCTGGTACTAGTGCGGATTTTTTTCCGGTGCCCAGGAGCGGCATTGAGTTTAAATCCAGCCCTGGGTAGAACATAATATTAACTACCTTTAAGGTTTTGTTTGTCAAAGCACTGAGTGCAATATAAGACAAAACCAGAAAAGTTTAGATTTTTCACATATTTAGGTTGAAATATCCACTATAAAGTTGTTCGTTAAAAGCGCAGTAGCGCAGACCAGTAGGCTTACTCTTGAACTTCGATTCATATAATATTCCCCCAATATATAATACAACATATAATATATATATATTTTCCCCGTGTTGGTCCGGGTTCCTTTGTAGAATAGACCATCTGCCTTCCTTACCAGGCAGCTCGTAAAAAGCGAGCATAGGCTTGCCGTCACTAACACCGTGACATCTGACTAGGTGGCAGAGTTTCGCAGCGACTCACCCGGATTGGTACCACCGCCTTACCTATTCCTACCACTATAACGTCTTGACGTGTTCCGGTTTGGAGGGTAAGGTAGCCGGTAAACTTACTTTTGCCTAACATCCCAGCCTCAGGTTGGCAACGCACCATTACCACCTTTGGTGTCTCTAGGCGGCGTGAATTTCTTACCAACAGGAAATCTGTCCGCTTGTTTGCCTTCCTTTATCATAAAAAAAAATTGGAAATTGGAATCGAGTATGTCATTTTAGGTACCCTTGACCACAATATTGGCGAATAATCAACATTCAGTTAATAGTAAACGATAAAATATATTATTCGAGTCTTTGAATTTATTTGAAACTTAATGTTTCGCTTGTTTTCCTGGTCAGCTAACTTAAAAAAAGTATATTTTAGTGTTGTTATCTCTGTTGTCTGAGATTGGATGAGTGCCCGATTTGTGGTAGATTTGATACATAATTACATTGTAGGATAACTATTTTCGGCTAGTGTTAAATTTTTTTCTTTGGGAAAAATTAAAATGTTGTTTTTTCTTGTTTCCTCGCTGTTGTAAGGGATAAAATGTACCCCATGTCCTTACCGGTTCTAAGCTACCTCTCCATCAAATATTATTGAAGTGAAACTTCTTTATCGGGGTTGGAAATTTTTTTAGTGTAACACTTTTTCGTTACGCGTCACATTTTTCCGTTACGCGCCATCTTTGTCCTTATCCCTACCACGCACGATTCGAATACTTTCTCCAGCGGAGTAGGGATTGGCAATAAACTTTATTTAACCAATTTCTGTAAAGTTGCATCTAGTAAATTATTTTTTGAAAAATAACGTCATAAAGAAGTTTCACTTCTTCACTTCTTACGAGTGTACGCTAGTACACGCACACATTTTTTGTAATTCAAATTTATCAAATTTAAATTACATCAAATTTATTTGTAATTCCGCTAGTACTGTGTTTGAAAGTACCCAAAACGACAAATACGATTACAATTTCCAATTCGCATGATATCGAGATTCAAAAGTAACACTACAGAACTTAAAAAGCTCTGTACTCAACAGTAAAGATTTTTGATCCTTCCAAGTTCTACAGTTCATTCACTCGCAATTTAAGTCTCTTGTGACCTTTCAAAAGCGTTTGATTAGGCATATCATAACACCATTAAAACTTCCTAACTTTGTTCGTAATAGCTAGCTTGGAGATTTAAAAAGCTTAAACTTGTAAAACCTAATAAGAAAAGTTACTTACCATTACAGAATTTTAAGCGCCAAGTGCAAGTGAACTTATTCACAGCTTTAAATATAAAAAAATAGGCAGTGGTACAACCAGGCCACCAACAGTACTAGCTGGAGATACTTATCCTACTGTTCCAATGCAGTAGGTACGAGGTATCAAATCTACCACAAGTCGGACACTCGTTCAATCTCAGGCAACACAGTTTTTATTATAACACAAAAAAAATCCTTTTTTAAGTTATGTTTATCATATCATATGATATGTTTATCATATAATTTTCATTATGGAAGAGAGTTGGGAAGAGAGAGTTAAGTAGGATAAATTCAGTTGAAATGAAAGCGCTACAGAAAATCTGCGGTACCTATTATGCATTCCCAAAATTTAGATCTGAGAAAGAGTAGGACCAAAATAGAATTTAGGTGTAAATATGAGGAAGGACATGCTTTATTGGTTAGGTCATGGGGTAAGTGGAAAGAATGACGAAACAGATATACAATTCGAATTTGGATGGATATAGGTACTCGGTAAGACCTACACATGATCAACCGTATAGGGGGTGTTAATAGTGTCCAAAATTGGCGTATTTATAAGAAAAAAGTAGTGAATCTTGCGAAACCTAAGCAGGGGTTAACATACAGTAAACAACTGTAAACAACAACAGTAAACAGCTGATGGTAGCCCCAGGGGGGCTACCATCAGCTCTTAAAACAGTATTATTTTATTAATACTAATTGTTATTGGAGAAAGACAACCTTATGACGCATACCATAAAATTGGATATAAAACCAAACATTTAGCAAGATGAAAATAATACTGCTATAAGCGTTTATGATAGGGCCCCGGGTCTTTAAAGGTCGTCATATTTAATACTTCTCTGATTACCCTACAAGAGACTTGGCGTGAAATTATATATGTGTGTGTATACATACTTACATACCATTCCTACTCAACCTGCTGAATGACTGAAAAGATTACGTAAAGCTTTGAACACACACACACACACACACACTGATTTTAACCAACCGTTTTTCCAATATCAGGGCATTAAAACTAACATCTTCTAGTTCAGTATTTATCCATTTAAACTAATGAGTAGGTTGACTAAAGTGTAATGTATTGTTAAAAAATGTGTATTGAAAAATATATGAAAGTTATTCAAAAAATTTGTATAGTATAAAATTTCATCAAGTGCCGACAATAATAGGTACCTATAATAAATATTAGTCTTTAAATACTATTATGCAATTTTCAGGGCAAAAATAAGATAAAAAAAGAAATCTTAAAAACGATATAGTACCTATTAAGAAGTGGTATTAAGTACTATAGCAGTAATATTCTGTTGGTATTTTTAGATACGGAACCAAAAATAAAAGTAATTATAATTGGTTTCAAACACGTGAATACACAAAAGGTGTTATTTGTATTATTGAAAGGCTTTTGATCGTTGTAAGAGTTCTTCAGTTCGGTTTACTTGTAATCTGATTTCGTCGTGACCTCTCTAAAGCCTTTGATTGTGTCGATCATAACAATGTGAAAACTTTGTTTCTTTAACTTCTGTAACGAAGGTTTTAAGTTTTGAATTCTGAATTTTGGTATAAGTACTTACAACTTGTTAGAAATTGAAATGCGATACTATCACGTTTAATACTTTATGGAATGTGGGATATTTTTATATATGTTGTTTCCCATACAAATTTAAGAATTACGACATACGTAAAATTTACGTTTTTGAAGTAAAACTTCTTTATCGGGGTTGGAAAAGAAATGTGTAACATTTTTCCGTTACGCGCCATCTTTGTTCTTATCCCTACCACGCGTGATTCGAAGTATACTCTCTCCAGCGGAGTAGGGATTAGCAATCAACTTTATTTAACCAATTTCTGTAAAATTGCATATAGTAAATTATTTTTTGAGAAATAACGTCATAAAGAAGTTTCACTTCTTCACTTCTTACGAGTGTACGCTAGTACGCGCACACATTTTTTTCCTAAATAATAATTGTACGCCACTAGACAAGGAGTAGTCGTTCTTTTGTAATATAATCTTTAAGATCTATGACTGTACCAACTTCTACAAATAAATGAATTGAATTGAATTCAATTAAAATAGATTGAATACATAGTATAAAACAAAGTCGCTTCCTGTGTCCCTATGTCTCTTTGTATACTTAAATCTTTAAAACTACGCAACGGATTTTGATGCGGTTTTTTTAATAGATAAAGTGATTGAAGGGAAAAGTTTGTATGTATATTTTATACCCGTGCGAAACCGGGGCGGGCCCTAGTAGTTAATAATAAAAAGAGTATCATTCATTGTGGTTGGGTTTGTTAATGTCGGTTGATGAAAGCCCTATTAGGCAGAAAGTGACCTTCATGGGTCCAGTAAACCCATTTATTAATTATCCACGTAGACAAGCGGGTAAACTGATTACTCATCCGGTTGGAAGTATTGTTCAAGCTTAGGGTGCGGTTTTCAAATTATTTTTAACCGCTTTTATGGAAAAATAATGTTGATTAGATTTGAGATGTTCTTTTTATACTATTTCTACATCATTCTTTTTAAAAGCATTTCTTGCAACGACCGTTTTTAAATAACTGTTTAATAAATTAGGTATTTAGTTTAGTTTAGTTTTTACTAGTGTTGTGATAAATAATATAGAGTAACGTAATCGCCTATCTGGTCCAACGGTCCAGGTGGATTTAACTTCATGAGGTAACGGGTTCGATTCCAGAGTCGGGCAACAACAAGAATATGTGGATTTTACAATTTTCTAATAAAAAAATGTTGCTCAGTATTATATATGTGTCCAGTTTGAGATAGGCTTGCCACCTATCACATTGTGAGACGTGTCTTCGGCTTGTCGTGGGTACCCTGGTTGTGCCTCTACCTACCTCTTCTATGGGTGTGAAAATATTTACTTACTAAATATAAAGTAAGTACATAGTTAAACCAACTATAGATTTTGATGTACTTAACAGCTGATGTTAAGTAATTAAATATATATATTTTTTAATAATATTGGAAGGCAAACAAGCAGACGGATTTCCTGATGGTAAGAAATTCACGTCGCCTAGAGACACCAAAGGTGGTAATGGTGCGTTACCAACCTGAGGCCGGAATGTAAAACCTCGAGCAAAAGTCAGTTTACCGGCTACCTTACCCTCCAACTGGAACACGTCAACAGCAGGTATTGACGTTATGGCGGCAGGAATAGGTAAGGCGGTGATACCAATCTGGGCGAGTCGCTGCGAAACTCTACCACTTAGTAAGATGTCACGGTGTTAGTGACAGTGAGCCTATGCTCGCCTTTTACGAGCTGCCTGGCATGAAGGCAGATGGTCTATTCCGTCCGGACCAACAATATGTTATATGTTCCTCGCCATGTCCCTAGGCAGGCAAAGTGTATCGATTCTCAAGTGCAAGTGCAGACCTGCTTTCTCCACGTCAATTACTCTTTCAATAAAAACAGAGCGGTATCTGAGACTTTTAGTACCTCCATAGTACACAAGCCATTTGGTCGCAAAATGTCAGCCCTCCTTGGGTACCTGGGTATTTACATTATATAGTTAGGTATTTATTTTGTGAATCTTTCAGCTGCCATTCTTTCCACATGACTCAAAATAAAAAAAAGTATTTACCAATTTTAGGGACAGCATGTACTTTGCAAAATCAGAATCAGAAAAAAAGCTATATTCACTTTAAGTAAATAAATGGTAGTTCAAGTGCGCGTTGACTTTTACTTAAATACTAGCTGACCCAGCAAACTTCATATCGCTTGACATTAATGCTTCGACAGTAGCGCAGTCTGTCGGATCCGATGTGAAACATTCCAAAATCAACAACGACTTATTATTAAAAAAATAATTAAAAAAACATTTTCCAGGAGACCAAATTGTGAATCTAAAGCATTCTCAAATTCCCTTGAACACGCACAAAAACTTTCATCAACATCGGTCCAGCCGTCTAGAAGGAGTTCAGTGACATACACACTCACAGAAGAATTGTATATATAAAGATCTATTCTGGATCAGAATCGCGGTCACATACTGAGAACATCCGACGAAAGAATCTCATCAGGCTAGTCCTTTTTTAATTGATTATGATGTTTACTTACAAAACATTATCAGATACAAAACATAAAGCATACAATTCATACAAATTAGGTATAAGTCATTAAAATTAGTATAACTTAAATAAAATAATTACAAAATTGTAGTAATTTATTATTGAAACGGCTAATCCCAAGCATAACGTCTTTTAAATATTTTGGGATTTTATAATACCCTTTCTTACATAGCTTTATTAAAGCCCCGTGTTGGTCCGGGCTCCTTTGTAGAATAGACCATCTGCCTTCCTGCCAGGTAGCTCGTAAAAGGCGAGCATAGGCTCACCGTCACTTACACCGTGACATCTTACTAGGTGGTA
The DNA here is from genome assembly GCA_002245505.1 of Calephelis nemesis. NCBI lineage: Eukaryota > Metazoa > Arthropoda > Insecta > Lepidoptera > Riodinidae > Calephelis > Calephelis nemesis. The sequence continues at coordinate 7,226 of NJDD01002992.1, forward strand.
GAGTCTCGCAGCGACTCGCCCGGATTGATACCACCGCCTTACCTATTCCTGCCGCAATAACGTCAATGCCTGCTGTTTACGTGTTCCGGTTGGAGGGTAAGGTAGCCGGTAAACTGACTTTTGCTCGATGCCTTACATCCCGGCCTCAGGTTGGCAACGCACCATTACCACCTTTGGTGTCTCTAGGCGACGTGAATTTCTTTCCATCAGGAAATCCGTCTGCTTGTTTGCCTTCCAATATTATAAAAAAATACATTTTTTAGCTTATTTATGGGTAGATCTTTAATACCACTGGGCAGCCTATTGTAGAAACGTATATCGTCCCTCGCATGACTAACTCTCTTATCTCAGTTTAGACAGTTTCAAGAAACCACACTTTTTTAGTTTGGTAATTTTAAAATTAGTTTCTATTTATACTTTACAGAAATTTCAGTAAGTCCAGAACCAATGTTCGGACAATTACATGAGTTAGAGAAAATCGTAGATATCGAATTCTGGAAGATATTGGTAGTCCTAAGACCTAACTCAAATCGTCAAATTAAAGAGTTAAGATAGTTAGTAATGCGAGGGACGATATGATACGTATATAATAATACTCAAGAAATAATACTTATTTTAACGAGACGAGTTTTGAACTAAAATATTATCATATTCTTTTAATCCCACTTTCTAATTAGGTGTTGCTGTATCTCTCCCTCTTCAGGGATATGAGTGTGAAGATTCTTTCTTTGCTAAGTACCTTTTACAATTAATAAAAAATATATGTTAAAAAGTGCTGAACGATAGTACTCGAACAATATTCGTAGTTAGATTCAGTTGTCTTCTACTATTAGAAGCCTGCTTATTCGCTGTGTTATCTATAGTATAAAAATGAGTCGCTAAATGTGTTGGTAAGCGCATAACTTCCGAACGACTGGACCGATTTAGCTAACTTTTTTATCAGGAGAAGGTTCTTACGAAAAGAAAAACCGGGAAAGTTGCAGGGAAAATGGGAAAAATAATACTTTATTATTTCTCATACTGAATGGGTGAAACGAAGTTCGCCGGGACAGCTAGTAACATATAAGATCCAATTAATAAATTCGTGTCGTTTCTACGAATTAAGGAAAAGATGTTCAATAAATTGAGCTATTATCGAACAAACAGATCCAATAAAACCAGAATAACAGGGCCTTAACAAGAAATGTGATCCGAATATAAACAGAATCCAGCAAATGTGATTTTCTCACTCGGTACCAATCGAAAGGTCAATTGTTATTGGATCCTAAATGTATGAGATACACGAGAAGAGAGTTATTTCTGAATTATTTGGTGATTTTGATAACTTATATATCTATTAGATGACCCGGAAGACGTTATTCTGCCATTTGTTATGTCATTTTATTTAAAAAATGGGAGTGAGTCACCCTTATCACTTATTGGAAAAAGAAATGCGAAGACTATAGGAAAAACAATGTTCTAGGTTTAACCCTACAGACGGTCAATGGCTATCAATGTCAAACGTCATGAGGAACACCAGGTCAGCTAGTCTTAAATGAAAAAGGGATTGCACTCCCATATCCTCGAAGGGATAGGTTGGGGTACAACCGGGAAAACCAAAACTATTTAGTCCCAATGTGATAGGTGGTAAGCCTTACCGGGCACTTATCCAATCCTGCGCAACGTTGTTTTTTACAAGAAAATATAACAGACACATGTTTATTAAGTTGCCCGACTTGGAAATCGAACCTGCGACCTTACGAAATCCAGAACACCACAGAAGCGATTCCTAGTTTAACTTTTTATTAACGTAGGGGGCAGATATAAACGTAATATACACAATTTATTAATATATGAGTAACTTCTATTTTTTCTTTTTTTAAGTAACTAGCCAGTCCGACGATCTTTGTATCGCTCGCTTTAATTTTTTTGCGTACAAACTGTTAATAGGTGTTAATCTATTAACAGTTTTTACGCAAAAAAATGAAAGTGTCGTTTTTGGCTTTTTCCCTGAAATTTTGCCAGTTTTTCTATTCACAAGGACCTCCTCCTGACATTGTCTAAACTCTAACAGAACAAAAAAGAATTACTAAAATTAGCCAATCCCTTCAGGCGTGATAAGATATCCACGGGAAAGGGGGACCATTTTTTATACTAATTTATAAATTTAGATGTAAGCTATCCTATCTTTCAAGTTGGATCAAACTGCAAATTTGATTGAAATCGGTTAAGTAGTTTAGGAGTCCATCGCGGACAAACAGCGTGACACGTAATTTATATATATTAAGATGTTTATGTTGTATATATTATAGATAATACAGCGAGCGCACAGAGTTCTGTTGGTAAGAGACAGCTGTGGCCTATAGATAAACATAAAATATAGGTGTATCGCTGTTCTGCATTTATTTTTATTTTTAGCCAACCGGTTTCGTTATTTGAATAAAATCAGAGCGATTACATCTAAAGTTTAAACTAAAAAAAAAGGATTTTCACGCCCATATCCCCGAAGAGGTAGGCAGAGGCACAACCAGGGCACCCACGACTAGCCGAAGACACTAAGTCCCACAATGTGATAGGTGGCAAGCCTATCGCCAACCGGGCACTTTTCCAATCCAGATCATTTTTTTTATTAGAAAATTGGAAAAATCGAATTTTCTTTTTGCAGGCCGACCCGGGATTCTAACCCAGGACCTCATGCAGTCAAGTCCAACACCCGGACCACTAGAGCACAGAGGCGATTAAACTGTAAACTTATTAAAATGTTTAAACTGTTTTATTTAATCTATATATATAAAAATCAATGCCACTTTTCGTTGTGACATTATAAACTCAAGAACGGGCTCATCTATCCAAACCAAATGTTTAGGCTTTGTTCGGACTATTTAGTAGTATGTATTAGTATGGTTTATGTGAAGTTGCCTAAATCGGTCGAGCGATGTGAATAAATGTGATAAATGAAGACATTTATCACATTTTTTTGTAAAAAAAATGGATTTAATAAATGGCGGATAGTTTTGTTAATGCCTAGTGGGTATTTTTCTGTCAAATTGATACTTTATTCAGATATGCTATCATATTGAAAAATCCCCATTTCCAGTGGTCATC
>NJDD01002992.1:17700-32650 GCA_002245505.1 Calephelis nemesis
TAAATGTGATTTGGGTCAACAAATCTTCACTACATAGTATAAAACAATGTCGCTTCTTCTGTCCCTATGTCCCTTTCTATGCTGAAATCTTTAAAACTACACAACGGATTTTGATGCGGTTTTTTTAATAGATAAAGTGGTTGAAGAGGAAGTTTTATACGTATATCCGGGAATCCCGTGCGGATCCGTGTCGGGCCACTAGTATATTACAAATGTAACGAGATAAATTTGACAAGTATCTACACCTGGAAATACCAACACGTTTATCACTTAAAATTCTACATCTATCAGGAATCGTATTCAAGCCTCATGAATGATCGGCGTGTATGCTAAACTAACATGGAGTATTTTGATTCATTATATTTATTAATAATATTAGTATCTTCCCGCCCATATCCCTGAAGAGCACCCGCGATTAGCCGAAGATACTAAGTCCCACAATGTGATAGGTGGCAAGCCTATCGCCAACCGGGCACATATCCAATCCCGGCAACATTTTTTTTATCAGAAAATTGGAAAAACCCAATTTTCTTTTGGTTGCCCTACCCGGAAATCTAACTCAGGACCTTAAGCAGTCAAGTCCGACAACTGAACGGCTACACCACAAAGGCGATTTTCGCAATATTTTGTTTTTAAATTAATCATTGAAAGTGATAGTAATTTTCCACTAATCGAAAACATTACTAAGAATTCGTTAAATTTATGTAAATGTTTCTAAGAGATTTGCCGGTTCGCTAATTATTCGTACTGTCCTTTCCACTGGAATTCGTTATCTAAGTATTTCGAATTACTACTGGATATACTTCCATGGAGTTTCAAACTTTAATTTCTTCAGCTCCATTTCGTATCCGCGATTCGAAATATAAATAGGCTTTATGGCTGTGTGAAAAAATAGCTTCTTCTCTTAATATTCATTGGTACAGGATTGGAACTCTCACTTTAAGTTAGGATTTATACCAAAAGGCAAAACAGTCTTTAAAGTGTGCACTTTTTAACTTAACGATTGACCCTTTTTCATTTTCCAACGAGTGTTTTGAGAATCATTATACTAAGTTAAAAGTAACAAAAAAGGGTTTATAGCAAGAATGGTTAGCTTTTTCTTCTTTTAATGTACCAATAAAACCAAAACAAAATTTATCCCCAAAAGTTTTATACTTTACAGTGAAACTCCGAAGATTTTTTAACCGCGTCCAACAACTTCGCTGGAGCCTCTTACAAGAGTCTTTATTTATGAACAGGAAAGAACCCTAAAGAAAAGCATATTTATCCCTTAAAGTCTCCCGTATGTATATCTTTACTATCAATCTGCAACATCAGGAAACAACTCCTTTTTTTGAATGACGAATTTGTTGCTAACTGCGAGGTTTTTACAACTTCTCTGGGCATATCCAGGAGGTATCGCCTCTGTGGTCTATCGGTCCGGGTGTTGGACTTGACTAGAAATACCTATACGAGAAATACCTAAATAGATACCAGAATAAATATAATAAACACCCAGACCCGGAAATGCAGACATCTAAATGTTCATCACACAAATGCCTGCCCCCGTCGGGAATCGAACCCGAGCCTCGCGGTTGATCGATGTAGTTAGGCGACTAGGCTAGCCACTCGACCAACGAGGCGAGATGATCACTATTTATAGTATAAAAGAAAGTCGCTTCCTCTGTTCCTATGTCCCTTTGTATGCTTAAATCTTTAAAACTACGCAACGGATTTTGATGCAGTGTTTTTAAATTGATAAAGTGATTGAAGAGGAAGGTTTATGTATATTTCAAAACCGTACGAAGCCGGGGCAGGCCGCTAGTATACTATAAGGCTTTCATCTCTAAATCTGAATGTTTATTTATTTTACTGCCTTACTTTTTTCTATAAAATTGGTAATGATTCAATTCTTTTTGCGTCCATTATCCAATTTGTAAAGCTTCCACGGCACCTTCTTTTCGTAAACTCAATTGAGTAAGTCTAAACGTCTAAAAGTCTAAAAGTCGAAACTAATATCTACTATAACTAAAAACTATAATATATTTAATTAAGTTGGATATTGGTACACCAAAATGTGGTAGAATATGTTGGTACGAATAAGTATTCTGTGAGAACTTTTAAACACACATATTCCGCAAATAAAACGATAGGTTATAGTACTGGCTACCGGGGAGTTTGTTTCGCCGTTTCTTCTCCCGACTGGCTAGGTTTGGAAACGGTGGTAGTTTACGGTAGACAGGATTAGAATTGTTAACATTTTAAAATTGTTTGTAAGTTATAATTCAAATTGTAATAAGTATAAAACTATTTGTTGTATGAATATTAAAACATTGTGTATATAACTAAATAGTCACTTAAAAATATTGAAATATTTGCACACCACAATGTGGTAGAATATGTTGGAAAGATTAAACAATTTTGTAACAACTTCAACAGGTATATTCCGCAAAAAATATATTTTCTTTCCAAATAAATAAATTTTATTTTCATTTCTTTACTTTCAACACCCTTAACACAAAAACATAATGTGCTTACTTTGGGGTTAAATTCAACTTGTGTAATGTATCCAGGGATATTTATATATTTATTTAAATTGTCGAACAATTCATTTGACATCTCGTAAATATAAATAAACGTAGATAAAAATAACCAAAATTTACATAATGTTCATAATAATATTTAGATTATTTGCTTTAACTGTATCTAAATCCTTATACTTATATCCTTCTTTAAGATTAAAACTCGTTTCTTAGTTGGCTGCCATATAATAAGGCATAAGGTTATGTGTACTGGAAGTGTACTTATATGCATAAGTAAAAAAAAGTTACTTACAGTAATTAGTAGAACCGGCAACACACACAAAAAAACTATAGAGCAAGTGGTTCGTTTGGTACGCGAAGTAAAACTGGGGAATAGTCGCTCGCGCAGGTGAATGTGAGCGTCGTTTACCACTCTTGATCCACTGCGGTTAACCGCCAAGTGGTAGATGCAGGTAGGCATTACAACTCGCGAATTAACCACTAACCTTCACAAGTTGGTTGGTGTATAATGCAAAGACTAATAAGAACATAGACGATGCAATTTAACAAAATTATGGACATGAGAAATGTTACTGGATTTTGAATGTGTCTATAAAATTTTGACGTTTGTTCTAAAAAAATATGAAGTTCGATTACTTCAAATTTTGTAATTGTATAAAATTTCCTGTTGCCCCTGTAAAGGTTAAAACTATTTATTTATAAACTTTTGCTTATAAATTAATAAAAATTTTATTCTTCACTGTCGGTCATTGGTGGAATTACATTACATTAAATATTTATTATTTGAAAAGTAAATACACTTACTTACAACTTGAATTGTTTATTTTATTTAACATTTATTCATAACAAATTAAACTTAAATAAAAAGAACTGTTATAAATGCGCAGAAATTAGATTTTGTACACATTTTATCTGATTTATTTAAAGAAAAAAAAACATTTACGCAAATTTATTTTCGAACTAAAAGGACCTTAAATACATCCCATTTAAACAATGCTTTTCTCAAATTAATAACGCACCATTTCCATCTAGGGTACCTAGATAGATAACATATTTTGTTACCAATATGACATCGAGCTGCTTGTCATATGTTTAAAAGGAAAGAATCTTTACGTCCTTTGATTCTTAAGTTAAGGGCATCTCTATGTTATACAGCTCAATGGTAAAATGTCACTTGTCTTGTGTGAGTTGTGCATTGAACTTTGCGGTCTATTTGAGCCCGATTGTTATGCCTCTCATGCTCGCAGGCTCATTTTTATTCACCGTTTCTACATTGTCAACATCTTTCTGTACGGATAGTTCGAAACGTAACAGAGCCTTTAGTAGATTCTATACTTCTTATCGGTGCTTGGTGGAATTCCATTCTTGATGCAATTTATTTAGAAACACTTGTACTTTCCACAACATATTTTATTATTTTTTATTTTTATGATTTAGCCAACCGGTTTCGCTATACAAGCATCATCAGGGCTATATAACAACGTTGTTATATAGCCCATATAGAGAATAAAAAAAAAGTATCTTCACGCCCGTATCCCCGAAGGGGTAGGCAGAGGCACAACCAGGGCACCCACGTCTAGCCGAAGCCACTAAGTCCCACAATGTGATAGGTGGCAAGCCTATTGCCAACCGTGCACATTTCCAATCCCGACCAACATTATTTTTTCTTAGAAAATTGGAAAAATCCAATTTCATTTTTGTTGGCCGACACGGGATTCGAACCCGGGACCTCATGCAGTCAAGTCCAACACCCGGACCGCTAGACCACAGAGGCGACAAAAAAAAATAAAATTAAAATTAATCATAAAAATAAAAAATAATAAAATGTATTGTGGAAAGTACAAGTGTTTCTAAATAAATTGCATCAAGAGCCTTTAGTCTTTCTCTGACATAATGACAGGGATTCAAGTTCTGTCTAAGGTATTTTTTTTTCCTTTTAAATCACTACATAGTATAAAACAAAGTCGCTTTCTCTGTCCCTATGTCCCTTTGTATGCTTAAATCTTTAAAACTACGCAACGGATTTAGATGCGGTTTTTAAATAGATAAAGTGATTAAAGAGGAAGGTTTATATGTATGTTTATAACTGTTCGAAGCCGTGGTGGGCCGCTAGTTTAAAATTAAATGCTTTTTTTTATCGTGTTTGTACCTTCCTTATTATGAATTTTAACTTTAATCCTTTATTTTTTGGAAGTTTATTTTTTAATTAGTGTGTTTAAGGTAAAGTATTTCTTTATTATTCAGAGCCTTTACTATGAGTTTACGGCTTGTCAAGTTTACTTTACCCGCTACCGTCTCTGTAAATTATTTGTATGAAAACTTTGAACAGCGCCTCTATCGGTAACTAAGAGAAACACATTTTTAGACCAAACATGTCATAGATTTCGACACGTAACTTACCGAACGTAATCTATACCAACTCATGGTAAAGGATCAGGAGGTATTAAAATACATTTCACTTACTCAATTGAGTTTACGAAAAAAAGGTGCCGTGGAAGCGTTACAAATTGGATAATGGACGCAAAAAGAATTGAATCATTACCAATTTTATAGAAAAAAGTAAGGCAGTAAAATAAATAAACATTCAGATTTAGAGATGAAAGCTTTATAGTATACTAGCGGCCTGCCCCGGCTTCGCACGGTTTTGAAATATACATAAACCTTCCTCTTCAATCACTTTATCAATTTAAAAAATCCGCATTAAAATCCGTTGCGTAGTTTTAAAGATTTAAGCATACAAAAGGACATGAGGACAAAGGAAGCGACTTTCTTTTATACTAAGTATATAGTGATCATCTCGCCTCGTTGGTCGAGTGGCTAGCCTAGTCGCCTAACTACATCGACCAACCGCGAGGCTCGGGTTCGATTCCCGACGGGGGCAGGCATTTGTGTGATGAACATTTAGATGTCTGCATTTCCGGGTCTGGGTGTTTATTATATTTATTCTGGTATCTATTTAGGTATTTCTATGTATTAGTATCGTTGACTAACACCCATAACACAAGCATATAATTTGCTTACTTTGGGGTTAGATTCAATTTGTGTGACTTGTCAAGGGATTTATTATTATTATTATATAAATTCTTTTATCCTACTTATTTATACATACTTTTTCTTTTCTTTAAATATGTTGTATATTTACACTAGATCTCTGTTAGCCTAAAGGTTAACTGGAAATAATTCGTACCTACAGCATTAAGTTTGCCTTTTCTTAAATATTTAAGGTATTCTGGTAAATATTTCTGTATCATCACTGCATATTATAAAACAAAGTCGCTTCCTCTGTCCTCATATCTCTTTGTATGATTAAATCTTTAAAACAACGCTATGGATTTTGATCCGTTTTTTTATGGATAAAGTGATTGAAGAGGAAGGTTTATCTCTATAATCTATACACGTACAAAGCCGGGACAGGCCGCTAGTATTAGAATATAACACAAGTACAAAATAGACAAAATTAATTTGTGTATTTTGTCCAGAGATATTTAATTTGTTTGTGTAAAGCAAAGTTTAAATAAAATGTTTTATTTGACGACTTGATTTGTAGGTAGGTATTTAATTAAGACCAGAACTCTTTTCCTATGTTAGTTGTGCGATTTTGACTTTAATGAATTAATAAAGAAACAAGGTTAAGGTAAAAAAATAAAAATGAAAAACGTTTTAATTAAATTGTATCTATTATTTCTTAGCATAAACAAGTACATCAGGAAGAGGACGTATGTCTGTAATAAACATTTACCTAAATGCAATGTGTTTTTTCCCGTGCTGGTCCGGGTGGGTCTCCTGTGTAAAATAGACCATTTTGTTTTGCCAGGCAGCTTGAAAGAGGCAAACATAGGTTAAGTAAGACATTACCAACATTATCAATGGTGGTGTACTGCTGTGCAGCAACTTGCCCGGGCAGGAATCCATCGCCTAACTTATTTCAGACTCCATTGTCATGTTCCGGTCCAGAGAAAAGTTAGACAGTAGACTTGCAATAAGTAGATTATACATTGCACTTAATCTATACCTATCTATAAAAGAAATTCGTGTTAGTTACACTATTTAAAACTCCAGAACGGCTGAACCTATTAAGTAAAAAAATGACGGAAAAGTAGCTTAACACTAGGAGACGGACATAGGATGCTTTTTATCCCATTCGACTGTGCGGTAACTAGAAAAACAACCATTTATTTTTCCCATACAAATTGAACGGGTGAAACAAAGCTCGCCGGCACAGCTAGTTACCTAAAAACAATGCGCATACTTACCTAAACTATCATTGAAGAACTAGTTGGCCCTTAGCATCACCCTAACCGTACATGGAATACGACTATAACAAGCACTGAACGAATGGTTGATTGAATAGGCAAGGGCGGTTTGACCAATCTCGGAAAGCTTTTGCACAGGATTCCAACATCTTGACCGCCTCATTGGTTGAGTGGCTAGCGTACACGCCTAACTACACCGAATAACTGCGAGGCTCGGGTTCGATTCCCGACGGGGGCAGGCATTTGTGTGATGAAACCTTAAGATGTCTGCATTTACGGGTCTGGGTGTTTATTAAATTTATTCTGGTATCTATTTAAGTATTTCTATGTATTAGTATCGTTGACTAGTATCGTTAACATACTTTGGGGTTAGGATTCAATTTGTATAACTTGTCTAGTGTTTTTTTTTTTAAACCAAACTCCGACAACACCACAGGAATTATCCACTAAAAATGCCCAGAGCACCATTAGTAGCTGATGGGGTCGTCACGTCCCGGCTTAAAATCAATATAAGAACTAGACTCTCCATAAGCGGTCATGAATACATGATCTTTGAGATCCCACTTAACAACAGTAATGATAAAGTCAAACCGGGTTTACTTTTACTAGATGGCACCAGACGACGGCCAACCAGTTGGGATATCCCACTGACCTTGGCTCGGCAGATGTGTAGTGTCCTTGCTTTGTTCGAATGTAATCAACTAGAATGTTTAAAAACGATCTTGGACATCATTATGCCTATTAATATTACCAGTTATATATGTTAAAGTGTATGTTTGTTTATATGTTTCGTGTTCATAAGAAATACAGGTACCTAAACTAGTTTTAAAGATTTTTCAATTAGGATAAAACTAAAACTAAAAATTTTCAACAAACTCCAAACAAATCCTACATGAAATGCGGATAAGAAATATATTAAACACGTCAGCTCTCAAACAAAAAAACCACATTGCAATCGGGCCATCCGTTTAAAAGTTATGATACCACCGACAGATTAGAACTTAGAGAGGGATGGAATATTTTTTTAATTTTATAAATCAAAAGGTTCCCGTCATAGAGCTAAATATAACCTATATACCTGACCGCAACCGCGGGCAACAGCTATTCACAGTTTTTACCACGTCTTTTAAATTGCTAGACCGATTTTTATTAAGTTTGTCATATTGTTTTCTTGTATATTCAGTGGGTATGCGAATAACGGTGGAAATATATTTTATTTTACGAGATAGGACGTGGCGTAGCGATACTAGACTTGACTGCATGATGTCCTCAGATTCGATCCGTGAGTCGGGCAACAATAATCTTAAAATAAAAAAACATCAATGAAACCCCATAAACGGACCATCTTTTCAAAAGTTATGTTGCTGCAAACACACACACTCACACACATCTAACTTACAGCATCTCTCTTTTTGATAAACTGCAAAGATTCCGAATTATATAACTTTTAAACTATGATCCATCAGCCACCTCCCAGTTCTCTCATCGGGTCCTGTCATCAGAAAATAAGGACAGATCTAGTTAAAACGAATCTAACGAGTCCAAATTCGACGTGTTCACCAGTAGGCATTTCAGGGCTACGTCATCTATCTTCGAGATCCATCATCAGACCAGCTCAATTGTACCAGCATTCATTAGTGTTTTAACTGTAAGGTTTTATATATCATCAAAAATTAAATAAATGCCCATAGTGCTTCTCTTATCCATTCTGATGCTTACAAATGAGCTGATGACCTTGAAAGCCTGGACTGATCTCTATAAACTTTAGGTAAGAAGCATCTCGATCACTTCAGCTTTTAAATGAAAAAAAAATGCATCAAAATCGGTCCATCCGATAGAGTTTGTTTTGGGTGGGGGAATAAAAAGAAAAAAAATTGTGATTTTACAATTTTCTAATAAAAAACAACGTTCTCCTGGATTGGACATACGCTTAGTTGGCGATAGGCTTCCCACCTATTATACTGTGGGACTTAGCGTCTTCGGGTAGTCTTGGGTGCCCTGACTATGCCTCTTTCTACCTCTTCGGGGATACCGGCGTAAAGATATATAAGATAACTTCCACTTGCCCCATTACCGTATGTCGATTATATAACCTTTACCATTTTTCTGAGTCGCGTAAATAGGACATCTTGACCTTCAGACAACACCCCACTCGACAACAATAGATTTTCTGGAAACAATGATGAATAGCATAGTAATATGACGATGTCCTTTGGAGTACTTTGAGGAGCTTTATACTGGTATGGACATTTTCAAAAAATAATGAATGAATGAACTCTTTATTGTGCACAATTAAACTTAGTTCAAAATGGTACAATAAATATTAACAAGAGCATATTATTATAGTTTATAGTACACAAAAGGTGGTCTTATCTCTACCAGACAACCTTTTAGTCTGAGGAAACTTTATAAAAATAGCCATGGTAGGTAAAGAGATCAAACATACAAAAAACAAACGAAAGATTTATTTATTTTTACTTTTTATGTTTATTTTTATTTTATTATTTGTTATTATTAGTTTATTCTCTTTCTTCGATTAATTAGACACGTATCAATAAGCTAAGAGGAACATATGAATATACCTGATTATTTTGAAAAAATATGCAAGGATTTGCCCCCGTGTTGGTCCGGGCTCCTTTGCAGAATAGACCATCTGCCTTTCTTGCCAGGCACCTCGTAAAAGGCGAGCATAGGATTATCATTACTAACACCGTGACATCTGACTAGATGGTAGAGTTTCGCAGCGACTCGCCCGGATTGGTACCACCGCCTAACCTATTCCTGCCGCCATCACGTTGTGACGTGTTCCGATTTGGAGGGTAAGGTAGCCGGTAAACTTACTTTTGCTCGAGGCCTAACATCCTGACCTCAGGTCGGCAACGCACCATTACCATCTTTGGTGTCTCTAGGCGGCGTGAATTTCTTACCATCAGGAAATCCGCCTGCTTTTTTGCCTTCCTATAAAATAAAAAATAAAAATTGAGCTGAAGGCGATAAGCCTCCGTGGTCTAACAGTCCGGTGCGGCGTCAGACTTGACTCGTTAAGGTCCCAGGTGCGGTCCCCAGGTCGAACAGCAAAAAAAATGTATTTTCAATCACAACAGACTTAGTACAAAACAAAGTCGCTTCCTTCATCCCTATATTTAAAACTACGCAACGGATTTTGATGCGGTTTTTTTAATAAATAAAGTGATTGAAGAGGAAGATTTATATGTATATTTCAGCCGCTAGTTTTCAGGGATTTGATACGTTTTGGTACGATACGCCCGATTGGCACATATCACATTACGGGACTTCGTGTCTTCGGCTATTCGTGGGTGCCCTGGTTGTGCCTCTGCCTCCCCTTCTAGGATATGGGCGTGAAAATATTTCCTTATTTTGAGTAATCAAAATCGAGTTTATATCAGATGAAGTTGCAATCACAATAGTAGAAATACCAGTGCAATTGTCTCAAGAGATAATTCTCGAATGCTCCAGTTTCGGAAACAATATCCAACAAGGTTTGTCCTTTCTAAATACTTAGGTATCATCACAAGGTCGCACACCTGCCTGGAGACTTGTACAATTAGTTTATTTATGTCAATTGTTTATCTTGGAATCATTTGAGTAAAAGGAAATAATAAAATATAGTTTAAAAAAACTAAAAAACACGCTTTTCAAGCACATCAAACTAAAAACTATAAAAGAAATTGTTAAATCCTGGCGCTCCTGATTAGGATAATGGGATAAACTTACTATATTACTCTATTGGCACCAGTTCTTAATAAGTGTACAAAGTTTGAATGAAATCGGTTCGCGGGAAGTGGGAGAAAAACGGGTGTGAGTTACATACATACATACAAACATACATACATACAAACATACAAGTGAAGCTAATAAAAAGCGTGTAAAAAGGGTGTTTACCGCTTTGATGGTACATGCACCGGCAATAGTGGGTGGGGTATAATCGTCAAGATGTACCCAACACATAATTTTTATTTTTCTCTAGGCCGCTGACTACCACTTTGGATACCGATTTGGATGAAACAAAGACTATGTCACTCGTGGATAATGTAGCTTTTGAATGGTGAAAGAATTTTTAAAATCGGTCCAGTAGTTTTTGAGCCTATTCATTACAAACAAACAAACAAACAAGGTTTTCCTCTTTATAATATTAGTATGACGATAAATAAAAAATCCATTAATAAAAATCTTAGTAAAATTAAAAGTACAAAAAAAGTTGAAGTATTATTATCCCAAAAAAAAATAAACTAGCACCTGAAAAAACCTATCCTTAATTATGGCTAAGAACCATCTGGATCAAATAAAAAAAAAATATAAACGCATAAAAATCGGTTAATTGGTTTAGTTACTTTATTACTTACTAGCTGTTACCTGCGGCTTCGCACGCGTTTTCGCGGAAACCCGTTGTGTGATCGGGATCTCAAGTAGCCTATATATTAAACCAGATCACAATTTATCTGTGTTCCAAATTTCAGATAAATCCGTTCAGCCATTCGAGCGTGAAAGAGTAACAAACATACTCACATCTTAACAATTTTTTGCATTTTTAATATTAGTAGAATGATCGCCTCTGTGGTCTAGCGGTTCAGTTGTTGGACTTGACTGCATGAGGTCCCGGGTTCGAATCCCGGGTCGGGCAACAAAAAGAAAATAGAGTTTTCCAATTTTTCTAAATGTTGCTCGGGATAGGATATGTGCCCGGTTGGCGATGGGCTTGCCACCTATCACATTGTAGGACTTAGTATCTTCGGCTAGTAGTGGGTGCCCTGGTTGTGCCTCTGCCTACCTATTCAGGGATATGGGCGTGAAGATACTTTTAGTAGAATGGTGCTACAGGCGAACATATCACGTTAAACTTATATAGAATAAGTTTTTCCGTCTAGAGGAAAAATGAGAAAAGCTCCATAAACGTGTGCTGTCAGTTGGTTTATCACCACATCTATTATATTTAAAAAAAAATCGTGTTATACCTATTTATAACTGAAAAATTTGGCTTAAAATTTATGGGAAGGTAACTTAGAACCAGGCGACGGACGTTTACTCCGTTTACTTTCTTTTTACTCCAATACTTTTTATTCCGTTTGATACAAATAGTTATAATAGGCGATTATACAAATAGTTTAACTGATTCTTGTGGGAGAATTAAAAGCTTTTTAACACAAGAATTGTAGGTAACTGAGAGCTAGTATATAGTCAAAACGAATACAATAAAAACTAAGATGTAAAGATAACTAGCACAACACAGCCGGACATCGAACTTTAGTCTTGTCCTTGGCATTATCAGGCACAAACTTATAAACAAATGGATCTAGATAAATAATAATAAATAAATATCCTTGGGCAAGTCACACATATTGAACATAACCCCAAAGTAAGCAAATTATATGCTTGTGTTATGGGTGTTAGTCAACGATACTATTACATAGAAATACTTAAATAGGTACCAGAATAAATTTAACACCCAGACCTGGAAATGCAGACATCTAAATGTTCATCACACAAATGCCTGCCCCTGTCGGGAATCGAACCCGAGCCTCGCGGTTGGTCGATGTAGTTAGGCGTGTACACTAGCCACTCGACCAATGAGGCGGTCAAAATATAACATATAATTGTATAATCGCGTCGGGTATATAAGCGAAATTGTCAGTCAAAAGTGTGTATGTGTATCTTTTACGCTTTAACTACTAAACCGCTGCGCTGATTTTGACGAAATTTAATATGCGTAAAGGCCTGAGTTCAAACATAGACTATACCTCTTTTTTTTAAAATTTATCTTTCGAAGAACTGTAATGGGTACTGAAAGTTTGTATGAAAATCATGTTAAATTTAAATCATGTAAATGTCGGAATAAAAAGTAGCTTATATCCTCCACAGATTCTTAATTATTCATTATTCATTATTAATAAACACACATAAACACACACGCATACACGCAGACATACTCACAATTTAAATACAAACAAATATACCTTCGCATTTTTAACATTAGTATTTGTATGTTTATAACTACATTTTCATGTACACATTTTGAATTAGTAAAATTTACTATTCTTACTATTGTGTAATTCTAATTTTACATACCTACTTAAAATGTATTTGTATACAATTTTTTTCTCATACCGTTAACCTTAGATTCAGTGACGGTTACATGGTGAAGGGAAACCTTCACCCTACGATTACCTCAGAAAAAAATAACAAGACCAAAAAAAAGTCTATCTTTTGACCAAATCAGGCGGGTTTCATACCTGGGTGGTGTAGTCTCCGAACCCACTTGCTTAAATGAAAAATTAATGAATTCTCAGCCTAACCCATAGAGGATTTGGCGTGTGTTTCAAAGTTTTAATAATAAGTTTAACTAAAATTTTAGTAACAGTAAATTTTTCCCCGTGTTGGTCCGGGTTTCTTTGCAAAATAGACTACCTGCCTTCCTGCCAGACAGCTCGTAAAAGGCGAGCATAGGCTTACCGTCACTAACATCGTGACATTTGACTAGGTGGTAGAGTCTCGCAGCGACTCGAACGGATTGGTACCACCGCCTTACCTATTTCTGCCGCCATAACGTCATGACGTGTTCCGGTTCGGAGTGTAAAGTAGCCGGTAAACTTACTTTTGCTCGAGGCCTAACATCCCGGTCTCAGGTTAGCAACGTACTATTACCACCTTTGGTGTCTCTAGGCGGCGTGAATTTCTTACCATCAGGAAATCCGTCTGCTTGTTTGCCTTCCATTATGTTAATAAAAAAAAACAGTGGTGGTAATTTTGCTGAGCACCTACAAAATTAATTTTAAGTTATGGCTATCTTCTTTAACCAATAGTAACAGAAAGAGAAAAACACTTTTGGTGCTGCACATAACATTTCCACAGACTTTTAATGTATTCTTCAAACATTTTAAATGACAGATTAAAAGTCTGTAAAAAAAGTTAAAACTCTACAAATTGACATATTCGGACTAATTGACATGCCTAATACCATCTCTTTTGTTTTTTTGTCATTTGAAAAAGATAGCATTCATTCATTTAAAATAAGTTTAGAATTACGACCAGTGTCTAAAAGTTTAACTAAAGAAAAGGTATCTTCACGCCCATATCTCCGAAGAAGGTAGGTAGAGGCGCAACCACGGCACCCACGACTAGCCGAAGACACTAAGTCCCACAATTTTATAGGCGGCAAGCCTATCGCTAACCGGGCACATATCCAAACCCGTAAAAGTTATTTTTAATAGAATGTTGAAGATTCTCATTGTTTATTTCTGGGCTTCCCAAACTTATGTGTACTGTGACACCCTTAGGTCGTGGTATTTTTAACGACGTCCATTAACCCACACAGTGCCAGAGGAAGGGGGAGGGGGATCCCCGAATTAAATACTTACCATTTATATATATAGTACAAGTACTATTTTTTATGACTACTCTTAACCTAGCCCGCATACTCGGGAGCAAAATAAGTTAGTAGTTATAGAAAGTATAGCTCACTCCACTCGAAGTAGAATTGATACGCGACGCCCTTGGACAGTGCTACGATGCCCCAGGGCTTCGCGACGCCCAGTTTGGGAAGGCCTGGTCTATTTTTTTGTTGCTTGACCCAAGATCCAACACAGGATCACAAGAAGTCAAGTATCGGTCTGTTAAACCACAGAGACGATATTACAACTATTCCTACATGTAAAGGTTTATCCATTTATTCATTTATTCATTCATTACAATGCCCTAAACGTCAGCCTTAATAAATGGATGTGCCCTACGAACTGGGCACCTGTATTGTTTGGTCGTATATTCAGATTAACCTTGGGATTCACTCTTAATTTTGAAATATTAACCCTAAATTTATTATCTTTTCGTTACATTACTTTTCCAGTGTTGATCCGGATCCCCTCTGTAAAGCATTTTTGTTTCTGCATTTAATGGACCATTACCCACATGACCACTGAAAGTGACATTCGCCCAGGATCCACCACCTTACCAGTTCCTGCCAACATGCCAGTTCCCGTCACCATATTTACTGTGTTTGGTACTGTTGTGTTCAAGTATAAAGGGTCGCCGTTGTCCTGGCCTGTCAGCGGCGCATCGGTTGTCTCTCATCACCAGGAACACCGTGTGCATGTATACAGACATACATATATATCTTCACGCCAAATCCCTTACGGGGCAGGTATGCAGTGTAGATCCGGGCTT